>WEDG01003960.1:0-84609 GCA_017591395.1 Schistocephalus solidus | reverse complement strand
TTATTGTGCCTCCACCGAAATAACAATATTTTCATCCTGTGAACACACTGATTTGATCTTGTAAAAAATCGCCTAAATTATTCGGAGCCCACAGCGCTCTGGAGCATTCCGTCCTAACGCACACCAGTCACGACGAACGTTATAGAAAATTCCGTTCTATGGCCTGTCAGTTGCGGGCTGGCCGCTTCTTACGCGAGAATCCCCTCAGGGTTACATCTCGAATGTTCGACCGCCTGTCGATTGGGTAGGGATGCTTGTTATGGACACCTAAACAGGAACCGCTCCGCCCGCTTAAAATAGGTGGGTTTATAGTAAATAGTAGGAAGTGTAAATACACCCGTGTCTTAATTCTAACACTAACCCCATTATAAAACTAGATTCTGTCCTTAATCTTAAACTTAGCCGTACCCTAAACATAAAACTTACAGTTCGCACGGCAAAACATTAATCTTTAGATTAATCATGACCCTAATCCCCCTCTGACATTAACCTCAAACTTAAATCTAACTGTAAACTTAACCCTAACTCTCACCTAAATCCTAAACACAATTTCCTTAAAATTTAGCTCAAAGCCACACATTTTGTAGGTGCTTCCTATTCCTGTGTCCTGGCCTCGATTGGGCCGCACGTGTGAGCAAAGGCATAACACGTGCTCGATGCTGAACCACACGCTGATTGGCTGCCTGATTTAGCGTGTGCATTCCGCTGCCGGCTTGGCTTGCTGACCGGGCGTGGCTACGTCTTCATTTCACCCCAGGTGGTGACTGCAAACCGTCCTCATTCACCATAACACCTCATGCTTGTGAAAAAGCCACCTCTTATCTCTCCGTCCCGATGGCCCAAGATCAGTTTCGATGGCGGTGGTGTTCTTTTGTTGCTCTTACGTGTTGCAGGTAGTGTTTGCTGCCTGTCGACCTTAGGTGTCGGGGCCTCAAAGACATCACATAGCAGATCGAGTGCTTCTTGGCCATTTGTGGTGCCTGAGCTGGATCCACCTCGAACACTACACATCTGACCTTCCTTCCTGGACAGCTACCCAATTCAGGGCAACCGATGACGGTAGGTTATTTACAGCACCAAGAAAGCCAGAAACCCCAGGTTCGTGTTTTGCTTTATGTTCTACTATAGAAAAAGAGTGCTCATCACGAATTTTTTCCTCCAGAAAAATTATATTTTTTACACCAATGTCAAAGCAACAGAATTCTACCGAAGTCTGTGCGGTTTAAACTGGCAATGAACTCATCCCAGAGCTTTCAAGACGCTGGGCGCTATGGCTATCATATGCTTGGAGCCTTTTTATGAAAGAAATAACAACAAATGCAAAGGACCATGTAGACCTTATATTACCCATTGTAATGCTACACCCGTAAAACCCCTATTACCATCAGTCCCGTATAACACGAGCATGGGGTTTCTGACTTTCTTGGTGCTGTACAAAACCTAACGTTACCGAGCATCCATAAACGCACTGGAGACCGCTGTTATGCTAGACTGGCGTCAGCTATCGAGAGCCCGCTTTGATAGTCATCCCTCAGGGGCAGATGAAATCTCATATCCAGGATAGCCACATCTGCTGGATGCTCACTTTCTACGAGGAGCTTGCAACGTGGATACTTGAAGCCTACATTTTGCAAAATGGAGGCTATAATCGTCGTAGCATCCGCCTCGACGCCCAGTGGTGGATACACAGGGCTGGCCCCATGACAACGCGCGCCCCCATTACGGTGCGGAGACTGGTGTCTCAGTTTGTGGACACATGAGGAGTGTGCATCAGGAACTACTACATCTCTCTCTCTCCCGCATACTTGCACGTAGTTCCACCCACCCTCAAATGAATAACAATTTGACAGTAATATATGAACGTCTCTTTAACGGTGGTAATACTGTGTGGCTAGTGCTCTCTCTCTCTCTCTCGCTCTCTCTCGGTTTGACAATTCGCGTTCGGTGCGCTCAAACTTAGCGTGCAAACCGAACACGTGTTTGTCACCCCATGGGCCTTTGGTGCCGGAGCCTCTTCAGTGCACTGACCTACATTTTGTCAGGCCCCGTTACGCTCTTTCATCTAATACCCTGTCTGCCACCTTATTCAATCCAATTACGATGCGTAGCGAAAAGCGCCGCACATAAACTTTCTCAAAGGCTATAATTTTCGCTTCGTTTATTTGGATTACAGAACTGAGTCAGCGGAGCGTCTCAGTCTGTGGGGTCGGCAAAGGTATCACTTAAATTTGCAGTTTTTATGAGTACAGCGTTATGCTTACACGCTAGGTTAATATTTCGTGGTTTTTTACGGCACTTTTTAAGCTTGTACGTGCTATAGTTCCCTGCAACTAGGCCATGTCTCTTTTACGAATCAATTCCTTCCGGAAAGGGCGAATTTGATATTCATGAATCCCACTAAGCGAACTTTTGAGAAAAAGGAGGAAGAGGAGGAGGAGGAGGAGAGGAGGAGGAGGAGGAGGAGGAGGGAGGAGGAGGGAGGGAGGAGGAGGAGGAGGAGGAGAGGGGGAAACGGTTGTAAACTAGGACGTGGGCTCCTCATGGCACAATGTACAATGAAATCCTGTAATTTCGACCGACTGCTCGCAGTTTAGGTTAAGACCTTAGAATAGTCAAATACAAACTTTATGGATAACCAGCGAGGTAGCCGCGACCAAATAGGCTATGTCCGTGGTCCAAGTTAATGAAAGCTTGCGGCAGGTGTGGGACTAAACATGAATAAAAAGTAAACGTTGAAGAAGTCAACTTCCGCGAACGTAAGTTTTCAATTTATTTCTTTAATATGAGGTGGAGTAGGGTAGCAAGCGTTTAAGCACTCAATAAACAGTAAGTTTGGCAGAGGGGTTGAGGGCATTCAGGCGTCAGGGGCTTAGACGAGGGCGGGGTTGGGGGTGAGGAGGGAGAGGGGAAGGAGGCCTCTGACACTAAGCTACGTCTCATCGCTGTACCGCGTCATCTACAAAATGTCGGACAGACACTCCAAGTTCCTGTGACGGCAGAAGTCGTGGCCGTTCGGCTAGCCAAATCAACCATGTAATTTTATAGGGCGCTCATATAGAGTTTACGGCTCCCTGGCAGAAGTTAATCTAATATGAAGATTCAAACCTGAAACTTCGCAGAACAGCGATGAGACAGAGACGTAGCTAATTGTCGGACACCTCCTTCCCGGTCCCGCCCTCGTCTCAGCTCCTGACAAAACTAGACGCCTGAACGCCCTCAACCCTCTCCCCCAAACTTACTGTTTATTGGTTGTTTAAATTCTTGCTACCCTTCCCCACCTCGAAGATGAATAGTCGAAAACGCACGTTCGCCGAAGTTAACTTCCTAAATCTTTACATGGGTATCATCGCTGACATAGTAAAGGTTAACTGGAAATTACAAATCGAAATGTTGATAACGAGGACTTATTTGGATACTGAGGGAGAGCGAAGAAGAAGAGATTACTACATCCACACGGAAACGGAGAATTCTTCATTGCAGGGTGACGACGTGGTACCTTATCGAGCGAGAATTATTGGTTCAATTTCCACCGAGATCCCCGAGTTTTTCACAAGTGGTTCAAACGAATTATAGTATAAAAGCCTGTGAGGTGCGGAAAATTCAGTAACCGAGACGATTATCAGATCTAAATCGAACTGAGCACGTTTTGGATTATTTTTTTTGACGAAAAATTGGATGGTTAGCGTTTGTACTGCACGTACTACATATGTGCGAAAGTAGCTTTGATCAGAACTTTGAAGCAAACTCGCATTACATCTGTCAGTCAGTATTCTATCAAAGATATGACGCGGAGGCTGGTTGAAGTGAAAGCGACAAACAGCGCAAATACGACGCAGTGCTGTTTGCATACATTTCCTGGTAAGAACAATCGCTATACCCATGTTTTCAATTGCCCGACATTTTGCGGTTAAAAGGCTAGACAGACTTATCGTGAGGTGGGTTCATCCGGAGGAATAAGTCTTACTTACTTACTGTGAACAGTGGCTTACTTTTGGTAGGGTACGCCAAGTGATCTTGTGGTGGCAGCTTTAGTCATAAGTCAGATTGTAGACACTAGAACCTTCAGATCCGATCCCGAATAGAAAGAAGCGAAGTCAGGTACTAGTAGAGGGTCTTGTATTAGAAGAATTAGACGCGATCACTGGAACAAGAATTTCAGCCACCCGACGTTCCGGATACGTGCTCGAACTTATCTTCAGAGACAGCATCACATACGGGTAATGCTTACATAGGGGGTTGCAGTATTTCTAGGATGCAGGCGCTAGGCTACCACATAGCCACGCCAATTAACGGCTGCCTTCATCGAGGATGATTGCCCTCTGGTGCTATTATAGTAGTATAAGAGTCGTTAATCGCTGAAATTTAATCACCCATGTTAGATATTGGCGAGCTGATGGCTCAAAAATCTGGCTCACTGGTACTGGCATTGAAAACAGTGTTCGCCTTTGCACTCCTGGGGGGGGGGGGTGATTACTTTGGCCCAGTTAAGTTTCAGCATAGGGGTCCTTGCACTTTTTGATAGAATGGGGCCCCGTGAACCCTGAACCAGGCAGCTAACGGCTCACGCGATTGTCACCCCTCGCGAGAATTTCGGCCTCTTCGAAATTGAAGGTGTGGCGGCTGGGTCTCGTTGAAGGAGCCGCAACCTGAAAGTCGGCGTCATTACTCCGCACTGCTGTACTGAATTAATGAAGTATAGCTTGGAGCCAGTTGACAGCTGGATGAGGACACACGCCTTACGATGTCAGAGCAGGCGTCCAACTGTCACCGTGGCAGGCGTCAGACCACCTTGAGTGAGGGCGTGTTTGAGTTAGCCTTGAAGTTGATTGGTCAGTTTGCATAATTACGATGGACTGACAACAAATTGCAGTGGACACCCGGATATATCCCTACGTAAAAGACCACAGTTCCGACAGAATTGTTTGAATGGACTGGGAACAATTTTCTGGTCTGTGAAGATGGCCGGTGTTCCTTCCCTCCCTACCACTGACATCTCCCCTCGTTACCGCTATCGTACCGTCTCGTAGGCCCCTGACCATCAGCATCTCCACGTCCCTCACCCGCATTTGCGAACAGCGCTACACTCCCCACCGGTATCTAACTGATCATTCGTAACCACCTCCCACTCCAAGCGGATCGATTGTATAAGTCTCCAGTATTCGCTTGTATCTTTATACTTCTCTTTTATTGTCTACAATTTGTTACTGTTTACATAGATCCCTTACGTTATAAACTTATTCTCTCCTTCTATCTATACATGTGTGTGCATGATAAAGTGCTTAACGATTCTGCCTCAACGGGGCTCCTGCTTAACTGTTCAAACTACGGGCGTCCGACACCATCTAAATATTCAGTAGCGTTACATTAGGTAAGGGTGCCTTTTTGGCTGCCTAAAAAGGACACGGGAAAGAAATCATTCACAATAAACGTGACTTCGCGCCAACTTCCAAGGAAATAATGTTAGGGATTAAAGTGAGGATTAGGGTTAATTTAAGGGTTCGTTTTAAGTTTGAGGTTGAGGTCAGAGTTGGGGTTAGGGTCAGGATTAGGCTAAAGGTTTAGTTTGAGTTTGTGTTACCCGTAGGTTAAATTAAAGACAGTCTAGTTTTATGTTAGGGTTAGTGGTAACCTAGTAGGAAGGGTATATCAAGGCGATAGCGCGAATAGCGAATTTTTGTCATAAGAGCCGCTGACACGTCATTGGTTTCCTCCCTGATGTAATTCCTCTGCTGATTTGTTGGTCATCTTTAATCGCGTTCAGACCGCACGCCATTACCTCTTGGCGTGCGCGCTCGACGAGTGACGAAGGGAAGCTCTCTCTGTTTTATTTTGATATTGCTTCATACCTGCTTGCTTTTGTTACTGTATTGTTAAATATGTTTAGAGAGGAATCCGACAGAACGCGATGACGACGAATTAAGCGATATGGGACACAGCTTTTACGTGAAATCGAGGAAGAAGTCCGCAAAAGATGGAGGGCAGAACAGTTCCCGTACTAGAACGCGTTAAGCATGCTTGATCGTAGTAATTCATTCTTTGAATTGACAGTAGAAGATACACAGACATCATCGTCAGTAAGTATGGTATGTCGTTGTGGACGAGGTCAGTCTGCATATAAACTTCAAAGCCAGAACAATGAAGGAGGGTGAGAGATGGCGCCATGCTCACAGCATACGTACTAACTAAAGCCCAGGCACGCGTTTCGCCGATAATCGGCCGCTGTTTAACACAGCTGCGAAGGATCCGGATCATCAGTGGATCCCCCAGCATTCCCTGCGTGCTTTCTGGCAGATACTACAGTTTATCAATCGCTGCAAATTAGTACTACACAAACCAACGTTCAGTGTATCTCAAACACTAGGAACCTTGAAACATTCTCGCCGATGGACTGCAGCATACCTGCATGCGTGCAGTTAACCCCTCCATGGGGTAGGGGACGCCATGTTGTTCAGCCCGGTACGAATCAGTGGGTCGTTCAGATTTTGCGATTAAAAAAAAGTACTGGAGGAGAAAAGAGACGCAAATTTTAATGGATTAGAACTTAATTTAATGAATCGTACGTAATGCTGTAAGTCCCGCTGAGCATCTCGAAAATTCGATATCCCCTCGATATTCATCCGCCGGACAAAACGTTATAGCCTCGGTATACGTATAGCGAAAAATCGATATCCCCTCGCTATCGTAACGATATAGTCTTGCTACTGGAGTAGTATTAAGACACATATATATTTACCCATCCTGAAATTTACCGAAATGGCATCTACTATAAGCGGGCGGGGCGGTTCCTATTACCGTGTCCAGTTTGGGCAGTCATAACAGAAATCCCAACATAACGTAGTTTTTTTCTGATTTTGTTTGCCCTTACACCCGTACGTCTGCACCGTTTCCCTTTCCGTGCTTAAATCGGTCTCGCCGGACATCTTTGAATGCTATGGAGGAAGGCAACATCAACTGTTGCATTCAAAAACACCCCTATCTTCACCCCTGCCTCAACCCCTATTGCGTCTATGACGACAATCACCTCGCATCACCGGTGACCACAGTCCTGCCGTCATCGATAACCGTCACCTCAATAATCACTGTCGCAATTTCCGCGGATACGACAACCGCCACCACAACAACAACCGCGTCTGTAATGCCCATCATCGGTGAGGTCACTCTCGATGACACCTTTACCACTACCCTCACCACCACCAATATGGACGCGATCCCACCTGTCCCCATTTCGATCGCACATTCGCTTCACGCATCGGCCAACTGCGAATTCCTCACACTGTGACCGGTGCAACAGTGCCTGGAGCCCCAACATGCACTTACCACATCCGTCTCCATTGTCCGCACTGCCCACGGCATGTGCCTTCTCATTCACAAGAGGAATTCACCGCATTATCGACACACCTCGCCCGCCTCCAGCACCTAAACTCTCCATCGCGCCCAACTCTACAGCCACGGATCCATTCGGCCCCCCAACACATGAACACCACGCATTGTGTGATTTACAAGGTTCAACCAAACTACCCCACCTCACTGAGGCAGCATCTCCTAGCAGCAGTGGTTTCGCTTGCCCATCTTGAGAGTCTGAAGATTCATCCGCACACCTCTCCTTGTATGCCGCTCTTTGCCTGAGGCGTAGCCTGCCAATACTAACTGCGGGCTAAATCGGCCTGCAGCTCACTTTGACGCCGTTGGAGTTGTAGGTCCAAGCGAGGATCACACACCAAGGCAGCTAAAAGAAGCCGGAATATCTACAGAATGCCGCGTTAACCGCCATATTGACTTGCCTGCCCCCTATGTGGTTGTATGAAGTTTTTTAACAGGAGACAGCCAAGGCGTGGAAGAATTGGGGCCACCATTTAATTCCGTGGCTAATTACAGCGAGGGAAAGAAGTTATAGGGAGATGCCGCTCCTAGAGTCTATCAACGGAGGGCAGTGGCGACACGTCACAATGAGACGCGGGTCCGGTGCAACCCCGCAATCGGTATTGGCTGGCTACGCACCGCACAAGGAGCCGCATAAAATGACAGCTCTTTGGGTTTCGGTGCCCCCTGAATGGGCCGCGGGGTAGATGCGCTGGACCAACATTAGGGCCAGATCAGTGCACGACAGTTGTTATTCGGGTTTTGTTTCCGTAACAAATGCCGAACATGGGGGTATGGTGGCACGTGTAGGTGCAGGCTCACGCCGCACCAGCCACTCTTGCTATTCATGACACTGTCACTCCGTAGGATAAGATTGAGGCATGGGACCCAGTCAGGAGCGTCTCCGGCCACGCTAGCCACCTGCGCCCGTCCCCGCCTCGGGTCTTCGTAACTTTGCCTTGATACCGAGTACAGACAGGTGAGGGAAGAGAGCGTGTGCGGTAGCTGCAGTGTAAGTCTATTATCACTAAAAACTAATCCACGCGCATATCACCATCCCTGCACCACCATGGTGTGGAGCATGCTGCAAATATCGTCGGAATACAACGGTCGAAATGTCGGCTTGTGGGTTTCCCATCTCTGAATACGGGTAAGCAAAACCACTACTCGAAACGTCAGACATCAAATAAACCACTACCGGCGAACGCCTCGTCTACTTCTGACGCGCCATCTGAAAATCGCATTTTCACTACTATTAAATAAAACGATCCATTCGAACAAGGATATGTATATTTAATTTCTCTGCATTTTTTACAACACAGTGCGCGTACACACATAGTTGGAAACGTTGATGGCAAGCAGGAAAATGTGCAGATGGGAAGAGACGAGTGAAATGGTATTTCAGGGGCAAAAGGCACATCTTTTCAGCTGTTTTTAAGCTCAGATTGAAAATTCACAGAAATATCTGCTTCTTCCATGTGTATATATTATCAGAAACGTTCCTGGTTACAGTGCAATATGGGGTGGAAAACGTGAAAATAGTGATGATGACGAGAAATAGATACACAGCCATACAGCGCCCCACATGCCAGCTGCTGAAATATTCCCCTCCGAAACACTAAAAAAGGTGAAGGCGGAGATTCAAGAAGCGTGCTTCTATGCTGTCATGATCAAGGAAGGCACTAAAACGCGACCCGGTCTGTGCAAAGACCGTGGTGTGACTCAGGCGGTAGAAGCAGTCTCCTCAGCTGCCGAAAGAAGTTCGTCGAGGTTCTCGAAGACGGCCGAACAGAACTCAGCGGCCGCCCGATCCATCAGGTTTGGGCCTTTGGGTGACAGACCGTTCAAGAAACCGATGTGGCCACCACGCTTGGTGAGGACCAGTACAATGTGGCTGCTTTGTGAAATGGCGTCCACTGGGATGCCTATTCAGTCGTGAAGGAAAAAAGAAGGTATTGGTGACGAGGGGGGATGGGCAACAATGGAACTAAGAAAAAGTTACCATCACGATAATATGAAGTTTGCTGCCGTTGTCGACTTGTGTCGTTGTGCGAGAAGTTAACAGGGGAACATTAACTCGAGTCGCGCCCTCAGTTTCTGCACAAATGTTTGAATCAAACGGAAAACGATGCAGTTAGGATGAAAAGTCCACATTTATCCACGTTAGGGTGATTTTTTTAAACACTTACACAGATTCAAGTCTGCATGTGGAAGGCGGCGGTCTTAGCGGATCTGAAAATTGATTTTTATGCCCATGTAACCCAAATGAAGCGGAATACTCGAAATCTGTTTTTTTTCTTTCAAGAGACCGTTCACATGAATAAATAACCCCAAGAAGTCAAATACCGAAGAGATCTGACTCACTTTTAAATAAGAACACTTCCACGTAATACCAGCGGCCTTGTGCAAGATTCCAGGAAGGGTAAACGCCCCCGTGTTCTACCTCTAACCCAAGCCTAAGGCGTGAACCCAGGCATAACCCTAATCCCAACCTTAACCCTAATTTTCCTCGAAATTAGAGCAAAGCCACCTCCATTACGGACAGTTCCTTTTCTCATGTCCTGACGGGAGGCGGGATAAAAGCAACCCCTAGCGAAACCTGGCTCGCGAGGACAATTGCAGGATCCGTCTTAAAATATATAGTTGGAGCACCATAACACACGGACAGCGTGCCTTCCCGGTATTATCAGAGGGCACCGAAAACAGCCGTGTTCACCAACATTTTCACGGACCTCAACAGACAGGTATCCCCGTCAACTGTGCTATGAACATGCGTGTGCATAAGCATTTCCTATTCTTGTCTCTTACCGGTAACTTGAAAATATCCAGAAAGGGTACAGGGCGATTGCGTGGACCGGAAAGGGTTAATTACGGATGGAAGGAGAGCACACGTGAAAACAATCATACCTCTGAGGACTATCAGTGTACGTGTCAACGAGTTTTCCGCAGAAATTAATGTAAAGCTCAGTTGAGAACGTTTAACTTTTACTGGTTAGACGATGCGTTGGTGACCAGCCACTGGTCCGAAGAAGGAGGACTGTATGGAGAAAGAGAGGACACCATGTTCCCAAGAGTGAAGTAGAAGTTAACTTCCTTATTTTTGTACGATGAAGAAAGGGTTTCCTTGACGAACGCTCACCGGGACTCACTTGCCCCGTTCTGCCTTGGGGCTCACTGTTGAGCCCCGCCATCAACCACACAGCAGCTAGTAGTAAAGGCAGATGAACTTGTCGACAAAGACAACGGAGACTGGATAGGAAAAAAGGTTCGTTAATGAATGCTCGGGACAAACTCGTCGCGTTCTGCCTTGGGGCTCACTCTCGAACCCCACAAGCAGCCGCGTAGTGGCTAGTGTTCGTAGTGAGTCCTATAAGCAACACCGATACACTATGCACACCCTCCGCTCCTGCCATTCTTAGTGCCCCTGCCACCCCACTACCAGCAATGACATCCTCCCAGCCTCTACCGATTTCTCCTGCCCACACTGAACCCGCAACTTCAACTCACGGATCGGCCTGGTCGGTCACCTGCGAATCCATCGCATGGAGGCTGGTGAACCAGTGCCTGGGGGCTCCGACATACAGTCGACGTGCCCGCCTTCACTGCCCTAACTGCTTTCGCACATTTACACACCGCATGGGCCTATTAGGACATGCGCCTCCATAACAACCTCCGGTAAACCACCGTAGGCTAACCTACATCAGCGCACACTACCTACACCAATGCATCGACAACACTCTCACAATCACCATTTACCACACAGTATATCACGGTTTCCTAGAAACCGTGGCTGCAGAAATCTGCCAATCTGACGCTTCCACCAGACCACGCCGTCGGCTCAGTGTATGTGCTGTGTGTGTCGAGTGGCTGACCAGTGAACTGGGAGTCAGACGGCGATGGCTGCTCCATATCCCTGAGTTTGTGAATCCTGGTGGTATTGTGCGTTATGGGGGACCAGGTCGTGCTGTGGCGCGCGAAGACGGGTACGCCGATCCGTCAGCCAATGCGCCCACTCCCACATCAGGCAACTGACTGGCTCGGACAGTGGTCTGATTGTGGGGGTGAGGGGAAGAGTGAGGTCGAGAGCTCAGCGTATTTTCCTCACTATAAACAATCTGACGCGCTTGGAAACTATCACGGTGCGCTAAAAGCCGTGGCTTGGAAGGTTGCCAACTGACGGGATAACTCGGACCGCGTGGTCAGCCCAATGTGTGTTTTTGTGTGGAGTGGCTGACTGGCGGACTGAGAGTCAGGTTGCAATGGCTCCTTCTTAATGTGGCCTTTATGGCACTCCCACTCCGTGGGATCCGAGCCAGGTGTGGTGGCACGCCCAGGGGCGGCTTAGGCCGCGCCAGCCACCTGCGCCCTCTCCCATCTCCGGTCTTCTTGACTCTGTCTTGACACCGGACTCCAGGTGGGGGGAGGAGGAGAGAGTGCGGTAGCTGCTGCGCAAGGCTACTATCACTTAAAAACTAATTCACGCGCAAGTCACCGTCCCTGCACCACCTGGTGTGGAGCATACGGTGGACCTCGTCGAAATCGACGGTCGAACTGCCATAAGCAATTGGTGAGCGTTGTCAGCGAATTTCAATATTCCCGATCTAAACCGGTAAGTGAACGAGCCCGTGGCTTAGAGCGTTTGACTTCTGATCAACAGGTCGAGGATTAGAGTCTCGAGTGGTGCACCACCTGGGGTTGGGTATGACAGGCTGGTGACGGCTAATGAGCAAGAAATGGTCATTCCATCCTCCCCTGTCTTTGTTGGTAACGTTATTCTGTCTATAGAGAAAACAGTTCTATAAAAAAACACATTTGTCAAATGTGACCTATAGGCAGGCTGAAGATGCACATGCTCTTTGAATTGCACTTACTGTTTAATGGAACAAAAGGATCATCAGCAGCTGCCAAACATAGAAGCGGCACCTTAATGGTGTCCAATTTGAAAGCTGGAGAGGACTGTTTGTAATATTCTTCAGCTGAAGAGAATCCAAACATGGTAGCAGTGACGTTGTTGTCAAACTCACGGAGGGAACGACACTGGGTGGGGCAAATTGAAAAGGGTGTATCAGTTGCAAAAGCCAATAGGAGCAAAAAGACAATCCAAAGCTGTGTCAAAACAGTGGGGGGTTAACTGACAATCGAAAGCCTTGGGACATTGCTAGACATGCCAAAAGGGATATGCGGGGGCAAGTAATCACCGCGCGTTGAGATTAGATTAGATAAGGCACCTTCATTCCTACATTGTAGATGTCTGTGAATAAAAAGGAGGTTTGAATTCTGATTTTGCTATTGCTGGAAACGAGGACTTTCGACTAGGGAAGCTGCAAAGGAGACCTGTAAGGCCCAAGGCGAAGGGGCCCTCCACGACACAACTGTTGCTCGTAGGTGGAAGAGTTTTAACTCTGGCGACAAAATTCAAAGACCCACCTCGTTCTAGTCGATCATCAGAACTGGACTCTTGACCATGAACCGTAATTGAGCTGTCGTGATTTGAGAGCAGTACTTGGAGTCAATCACAAAACGCCCTCGAGACGCCTGCATTAACTTGACTTTGTGGATAAGAAACCTCGTCAAGAGCCACGTGAGCTGACGGGAGCACAAAGCCAATGGACGCGTCGAAATTTGCCGCTAGTTGTTGCAAAAACCCTCTGAACGATCGATTTTGGAAGCACATTGTGATGGGAAATGGGTTAACCTGGTCAATCACAACCGAGAAAAGAAACGGGTTCCAAAACGTCAGGCTCCTATACATCAGTCCCAGGTCAAGATCAGTTCGACGAGAAAGTGATGAACTGTGTTTGGCTAAATTTCGAAAGTGTGCTGCACTCGGAATTTGTTCCGAACGGCCGTGTCTTCAACTCCGATGTCTACTGCCAAAAAATAAGCCATCTATGGCAAGCTTAATTACGAGTACCTGATATTGGTTCTACGGGACTTTTGGCCCAACCTAATACCTCCCAAGACCGGACTCCTGTCATTGAGTACTGAAGTTATACAGCGTACCCAGCAACAGTTGGCAAACGGGCTCAGACAGTCGACTGAGAGAGTACAGTGGAGATTAGGGGATTCAGCCTTCTAGATAGGGCTAGCTAGAGGTAAACCCTTCGGAAGCAACCTTTTTAGGCTCGGTCCGAAATCTGATATGAATATTGGGACTGCATTCCATCAGCCAATGCGGAATAACTGCGTAGTGTTCATAACCTGTCAAACGACACTTCGTAGTATACATCTTGTATGATTCGCCAGACTGACAACACGGGTGGAAATAGCTAAAAAATACTCCAGATTAGCACACACCAATTGATAAGGAAATCAAAGGTGAAATGTTAAAATTGGGATATCTACCAGGAGGCACACGCGGAACGCTGAAGAACCTACTGATGAGCCGAAACCCTCTTAGTATTGTAAAGCAACGGCCGCAAATAGCTGAAACGCTTGGCTGGACTGTTAGCAATTACCTCTACTGTCAGTATTGTAAACAGATCAGCGAATTCCTTACTATGATAAATATGACACACCTGAAGCTAGCAGGACGTGCTTGGGGAGTGGCCAACTGGATCCTCCTATCAGAACTGAGAGTCGAGCCACAATGGTTACTTCTTAAGAATGCCTCTATGAAGGTATCACACAGGAGACTTGAGACGGTCAAAATGTCACACACTTTAGGCCACTCGTCCAAGGCCCAATGATTCCCCTGCTACCTAGTCTTCCTCATTCCAAAACGCAGATTACGGAAGATGTTTTCACCATCCCATTCGTGTAATCACACCAAAAAATTGTCTGATTTTTTTCAAGGGCCGAATATAAAGATGCACTTTGCATAGCTAGTAGGACACGGGTACGATAGGTGGCCTTGCGTTTAAGTCCAGGAAGCGTACCTATTCTCGTGTTATAATCCTAACGTTTCGGATTCGCCCTCAAATTAATAATCAGAAACAAAAGCAGTGCCTATTACCTTTAAATATACTAAAGAACAGATTAGGGCATAGTATGCGAGGACCGTCATGACGTAGTGCTTCGCGTGGCAATAAAAGCGACCCAAGTGACTCAGTAATGACGGACGCCAATAATCCATACTGGTGATACGATTGGAGGGATTAGAGACTCAGATGAGAGCAATCAAGCTGCGGTAGCTTCAACTACGACCATCGGCGACAAATGAGGGAGCAGCTGTTTCTCATAGATACGGAGTAACGGTTATTCGTCCATTTTCCTATCCCGGTGCTATCACTGATATTGGGTCCGAGAGTGAAGCTGAAAGGTCAGTGAACAAGAATCACGGTGGCCGAAATTGGGCCCGAAGTGCAGTAAGATGCCTAGCTACCATGCATGGCGGCTTCCAGTCTTCAATACGAGGAACCACGTTCAGTAAATTTTGCTCCCAGACTGGTGTACTGGCTGTTACATCTTTCTGCATTGACACAACCGCTAAAATCGTGACGAAAGGAAGGGAAAACCCAGACTTACGTTGAGTATTTTTTGAACGTCATACTTCTCAGAGAGCACGTCAGCATTCCTTGTGACAATCTTGCGAATGCTAGAAGTGAGTGGGCGATTGAACAGCAGCCAGTTCAGGTAACCCTCCAGGCTCTTACTCGACTCGGATAGTTCCCATGGCATGGAAATACACATGCCAGCACGCAGGGGACACGGTTTTCCAGCGAGCTTCTTCCTTGTACCAACAGAGCTGGGCTCCGAGGAGACGACGGCGTCGTTCTCCTTACCAAAGTCGGAGAGGTAGTGAAAGAGAGTCAGCCTAAAGGGGAAGCGATATCGTGCGGTTAGGCAATCCACAGGAAAAGCATGCATCACATCAACAACCGAGGGCGGGGGCGAAAAACCCTTCCCAAATAGATATAAAATGCACAGAGCAGTGGCCGCCCTCTATTGATGCGCTCGCGGAGTGATTAAGCTGCAAGGTAGCAACCAGCGCCACATGAAGGGGTAACGGTAACCATCCGGTGACACCTTCATGGAGAACGCCCTCAGACGGATCGAGGCGCACTAAAAACAAGTCGGATATTTCCGCGACATATGCATACAGAAAAGCTTCGCATCCCTTCTCCTCTCCCAAAAAGCACCAGAAGATGCGCAGCACAATATACCGTACGCAAAGACAGTTTCAAGGGCGAATATATGGACGCCCGAGGGACCGGACCGAAGACCATCCCGCTCAACTGAGTCCTGACGACCGGCGAGTAGATCAGCATAGTGCACACCGCCCCAGACCACAAATGCCCTTATACAAGGCAGGCGGAACCAGAACAGGTATGATGCATGCTAGAAAACAAATCCACTGTGGGATCCAGAGACTAGCTGTCAAGCTTTCAAGACAACAGCAGGGTCGGAGGGAAGGCAATTTAAGAGGGCACTGGAGGTAGACATTCTGACGGACATAAATACCATCTATTCAAATATATAGAGCCCCGGTGTAGCTACGTTTTTGTTTGTCTACCTTGGTTAAACTGTCCTATATGATACGCTCGCTTTCTTGCTGATATCGGTACAGACCACCGATGTCAGAAGCAGTTTAAGGGCTCCGAGAAGTAAATAGATTTAAGTCAAGCTCAAACAGTGGAAAGTATTGGTAACGAAAAAATCCGGGATTACTTAACAGCCGTTTCCCGTCGCTTCAAAACATGACAAGTAAATGATGAGTACAGTGTAAATGTGTGCCCTCCTAAATCCAGACAGCACATGCCTTACCTAAAGAACAAAATGAAGACCATGGTTTGGATGATATTTGCAGAACTACCCAAACATTAAACCTAATCGCCGAAAAAGGACATTCACAACGAAAGCCTGCGACGAATGTACCCTTCCTCAATTAAAAAAACTTCTCTGATAAAGTGTTCTACTGGGATATCGCACTGGTTAATCATCACGTTGTTATGCCCAAAGAAAGGCTACAACATTGCCCAAAGGTTACAATATTGCCCACTCAATGTACATCAAATAAAGGCTACAACATTGCCCAAATGGTGTGTCCGTTCCGTTAGTAAATCACATACTAGCAGCAACTAGACCGCACAAAAAGCATGTCACATCGTTCTAGATGCTGGGTATTTTCGTGGCTACTTCGGGGACGCCAGTACTAGCTCTAGAGGCATGTTGAGACGCTCTGTAGTGAGCCGGAAAGGAAGCTTGTTGAGTTAAAATAACTGACAGACTTCCCAGAGAAATGGCTACCAGTAAAATTTTGTCAACCGATGCTTACGAAGACAGAATAACGGATAAAGCCGCGACGTTCAAAAAATGTTGGTGGGAGCTCGTATGCCGAGAGCATTCCTCGGCCACCTCATCACGCTGGGGTCGCAAGCCGATGAGAGGCAATAATTGGGTGCCAAAAAGTGCGCCCGAAAGATCGGCGGCGATGGCAGGAAACATCTGCCGTCTTTTGTCAGATCTGGCGCAGTTGTCCGTAGAGCAACTACGTCACAGAAAATGAAGGGCTAACCTGGACTCGGGTAGTCAAACATGCATCAGCAGCGAGGGAATAAGACTTACTGTAAGTCACGGCTCGAAAAGCCGAAACCTATCACAACTTCAAGTTCGAAAAGGTTGAAATGCTTACATGAAGTCAAAATTACGTGAACCACGATATGCCCGAGTCATGATTTTTCATCCCACAGTGCATCAACAGATGCAATGATCTTTCTCCTCCTGCTCACTGCTACTATTTGCCTGCGTAATCAGTGGCATGGGAGTGCATTGGTGGACACCGATTCTATTGAAAGGATCGAAGAGGCAAACTTTCAAGTCAGTATGGCGTCAGAAACCAGGAAAGGTGATGGAATCGCGACTAATCATTGGCCTATGTACGATCATCTGTGATAAACTCTTGGTCACGAGGCCATCGCATTCCATGAATACTGCATGTCAGTGCGCCCTTCTGTTGCTGTCTCTCTGTGGATGGTTTCTAGTGTGAATTGAAAACGTCAAACGAGTTGAATTCTTCTTCCAGCGCAACCAGGTTTCCTTCCTCTAAACTGCTTGCCGGAACTTGACCTTTTGTTCGTAGCAGTTTCGTGTTTTCTAGCAGTCTGAAGCTTTGCTTAGGAACAGGATTCCCTTCCTATAGACCGGTGGCATGATAAATGCACGTGCAGCGCAACGTAGTCTAAATGACCTGAAGAGCCGCAGGGCGAAGAAAAGCTTTAGATGGTTTTGAGACTTCTAACAAGGTTTCAGAAAAAAAGACCGTTACAGAGCGCGGCAACCAGGGTTGAGGTACACCCTTTGCGTCGCGGTTGTTGGTTGCGATGATCGACCGACAACTTCAGTCAGTACCTGGTTAAGAAAAGCTCCCTAGAACGCCTCCCATAAACATCAGTAACGACAAAAAACGGCCGTCACAGAGCTTACGCTTCCTGTACAAACGACTTTCAGAGAAGAGGAATGGGAGTATGTAAAAGGAGATATTGTCTGTAACCAGACAAGAGCATTAGTTGAAAAATTGTAGAACAGGCCACGCTTATCCTTCAAAGGCAATGCATCAGCGGCAAAGCGTCAAAATGAAAAGAAACCAGGTCTGACGTAGATCAAATAACGCAATAACAGGGTAAACATACGCGCCCAGTGAGATACCGATGGCAGTACGTGGTGCTTCGGGGTAGCGATTTCGAATTGTGGAGATCACCTCGGAGAGGTCATCCGTGTTGGAGGCACAGTAACCTCGCGGAGTCTGCAAAAATGAATTTATTAACAATTATATACATATATAAGAGGTCGTGGGTTCGATCCTCGGATGGTGCAACAGCTGGAGTTGGTTACGGCTGACTAACGACTGCCAATAGGCCAAAAATGGCCATTCTAGTGTCCTTTATCTTTGTCGGTAATATCATTCTACGTATACGTGAAAGAAATCGATAATGGCGTGAACATTTGCGCTATTGAGCGGCCACCGTGTGAATCAGCCTGTCCTCGTTGGTTCTCGTTTCTTCCACCGCCGCATCCAACTTGATATGCCTGAGGATGCATGACTCATCTGAGTGCATCGCCTTGAGGAACTCTCGACCTTTCTTAAGGGACAGGCGGCGACAATCCGAGTTTTATCCCAAGCGAAGACGTGCCCGGTGTCTAGAGTATGCATAGCTACTTGGGACAGATGGTCCCGCCTTTTTAATACCAACTGATGTTCATAGATGCGTGTAGAGGCGGATTTTCCTCTACCACAAACCACGGCATCACATGCTTCACACGGGATCTTCTAGATGACTTCTTTCGGGTCTAAATAGTTGACCCCATCCTTAGGGTGGATAAGCTGGGTACGCAACGTAGTTGTCGGCTTATGTGCCACATGAATTTGGTGCTTCCTTATGTGTCTTTGGACGAGTTCAGACACATTCTTAATGTAAGGAAGGGTTCACCATGTATTTGTTTTCGGCGCCTGGTTAGAATTACTTGGTTCCTTTTCCTTCTAATTCTGTCCTGTCAGGCATCGGCGTACAAAAATCCTTAGGGTACCCGTTTTGCGAAAATAGTTCACACAAGTAATTCAGTTCAATTGGATAGCCGTCGGAGCAATTTGTTTATGCTCGACTGAGTAGACTGTTGACAGCACTCCGTTTGTGAGCGATGGACTGATTGCTCTCATAAGTTTCCTTTCGATAAACCGATGTGCCTAGTGTTCCATCAGTCTTTCGTTGTACGAGAACATCTAGGAATGGGCGTTTACTGTCAACTGCCTTTTCGAGTGCAAATTAAATTCTCGGAGTTGTGGTTGATGGTGTTATGGAGCGTTTCCAGTCGGTCCTTTTTAACGACAACAAATGTGTCATCTACACAACGCAGCCATAATTGAAGAGTAACTAACGGGAGAGCCGTGGCCTCGAGTTTCTGCATTGTGATTTCGGCGAGAAAACCAGAGATGGGTGACCCCATTTGAGCTCCTTTCAGTTTCTTATAGAATTTTCGTTCGAATGAAAAGTTAGTTTCTAAACATAGGTCCATGAGTTCGAGTGCGGCCGCTGCTGGAACATCCGTATTGTGGAACAACAGAAGTTCCTCTGTGTATTGTTTTGCTAGGGCTAACGGTATAGACGTGAAGAGGGAAACGCCATCGAAGGAGACCATTAATTTATCTGTGAAGATTGTGGTTCCTTTTAATTTCTTTAAAAAATTCCATTGAATTCTCAATCGAGGTTTCACAATTTTTCGTAAGCGGATGAAGCTTTTGGAATAACCACTTGGAAGTTTTGTAGTTGGGCGCACAATTACTAAGACTATCGGTCGCAGTGAAACTTCAATGTTGTGGAGTTTAGGCAGTCCATAAATCTTCGCGATGGTTGGTTCAGTTTGTCTCAGGGATTTATCAATATTTCCTGACAGTTGCTTCTTCCCTGTGAGACGTTTTAACAACCTATAAATAGATGAATTCTGTCTTTTGTAGGGTCCACAGAGAGTGGTTCGTAGGTGGATCCATCTTCTAACAATGACAGCATCTTCCCATTGTAGTCTGTTTTATTCAAGACCGCAATCGCGCCTCCTTTGTCCGCGGGGAGAATGATAATAGCCTTGTCAGTTTTAAGACCCTTTAACCCTTTCGTCTCTTCATTAAATAGTACGGAAAAATGTTTCCGGGCTTTAAAGGCTTGTATGGTACTATTTCGGATAGTAAACCATTCGTCTTCCGTGAGGTTCACAGTCGATATTATGAATTCCCAGGTTGTAAGAAACGCTTAATAGTTTGAGTCAGAAAGATTGTATTTCAGACCTTTGGAAAGCACACTCTCTTCCGTTGTCGTGAGGATTCTAACCAGGCGCCGAAAACAAATACATGGTGAACCCTTCCTTACATTAAGAATGTGTCTGAACTCGTCCAAAGACACATAAGGAAGCACCAAATTCATGGGGTGCACAAGCCGACAACTACGTTGCGTACCCAGCTTGTCCACCCTAAGGATGGGGTCAACTATTTAGACCAGAAAGAAGTCATCTAGAAGATCCCGTGTGAAGCATGTGATGACGTGGATTGTGGTAGAGGAAAATCCGCCCCTACACGCATCTATGAACATCAGTTGGCAGTAAGGAGGTGGGACCATCGGTCCCAAGTAGCTATACATACTCTAGACACCGGGTACACCTTCGCTTGCGATAAACTTGGATTTTAACCGCCTGTCCCTTTAAGAAAGGCCGAGAATTCCTCGAGGCGATGCACTCAGATGAGTCATGCATCTTCAGGCATATCGAGTTGGATGTGGCGTACAGAAATCTTAAGGAGGAGTGGAAGAAACTAGAACCAACCAGGACAGGCTGATACACACGGCGGCCGCTCAATAGCGCAAATGTTCACGCTATTATCGAATTTTTTTCAGGTAGTTACGATGTTAACTGTTTTTGTCGCATTTGCTACCCGCTGCGTCTGACGACGACCCGGAGAACCGGTGTTGAAAATTTACGCAATAAAGCTATTTCTCCAATGGAACGTATTCAACTTCAACTTTATTTCTTGGGATGCCTACTTTCTCATATATATATATATTGAAAAACTGAGGTAGTATGCATTCCGAGATGATAATGAAGAAAGGTTCGTCGGAAAAATCGAGTTTTACTCGTGACCAGTTTGTGCTACAGGAAAGACAAGGACAAAACAACCAACTGGGGTGTGAGGAATGGCCACATTATTGGATTGGAGCCGGTTAGGGGCTGTTAGGGCTCCCTGTGTCGGAGGCGAAGGGGGATGGTGACTGAATGCGACTGCAGACGGTAAACATAATGGTCGTCGATGCGGGATGGGGGCAGAGGTAAGTGCACCGATGTTGGAGGTGTTAATAGTCTCAACTGTTGTTTGCCATGTCAGGGGAGGTCATCTGACCATTTCATTTCTCCTCTGTTCATTTCGTCTGACGACGGGTTGGTGTGACCAACTTGAAAATTCACGAGTAAAACTCGATTTTTCCGACGAACCTTCTTTCTTCATATATATATATATATGATAGTGTGGGGCTCACCGATCTGCTTAAGGAACATGTATGTTCCGTTGTGCCCTGGAGCTCAGACTAGAGCCCTCGCAGGCGGTCGCATAGCGACGTGTAGCATATGTTGATTAGGTGGAACCGACAAAGACAAGGGAGACCGGAATGGCCATTTCTGGCTTATTAGCCGTCATCAGCCAGTCATACCCAATCCCAAGTGTGGCACACCTGGGATTCGAACCCGCAACCTTTGGTATTTGAGTCGAACGCTCTACCATTGAGCCACGGGCTCGTTGTTTTTGTCGGTTGTGATCGGGAATATGATGATAGTGTGGGGCTCACCGATCTGCTTAAGGAACATGTATGTTCCGTTGTGCCCTGGAGCTCAGACTAGAGCCCTAGAGCTCAAACAACGAGCCCGTGGCTCAATGGTAGAGCGTTCGACTCAAATACCAAAGGTTGCGGGTTCGAATCCCAGGTGTGCCACACTTGGGATTGGGTATGACTGGCTGATGACGGCTAATAAGCCAGAAATGGCCATTCCGGTCTCCCCTTGTCTTTGTCGGTTCCACCTAATCAACATATGCTACACGTCGCTATGCGACCGCCTGCGAGGGCTCTAGTCTGAGCTCCAGGGCACAACGGAACATACATGTTCCTTAAGCAGATCGGTGAGCCCCACACTATCATCATATTCCCGATCACAACCGACAAAAACAACGAGCCCGTGGCTCAATGGTAGAGCGTTCGACTCAAATACCAAAGGTTGCGGGTTCGAATCCCAGGTGTGCCACACTTGGGATTGGGTATGACTGGCTGATGACGGCTAATAAGCCAGAAATGGCCATTCCGGTCTCCCTTGTCTTTGTCGGTTCCACCTAATCAACATATGCTACACGTCGCTATGCGACCGCCTGCGAGGGCTCTAGTCTGAGCTCCAGGGCACAACGGAACATACATGTTCCTTAAGCAGATCGGTGAGCCCCACACTATCATCATATTCCCGATCACAACCGACAAAAACAACGAGCCCGTGGCTCAATGGTAGAGCGTTCGACTCAAATACCAAAGGTTGCGGGTTCGAATCCCAGGTGTGCCACACTTGGGATTGGGTATGACTGGCTGATGACGGCTAATAAGCCAGAAATGGCCATTCCGGTCTCCCCTTGTCTTTGTCGGTTCCACCTAATCAACATATGCTACACGTCGCTATGCGACCGCCTGCGAGGGCTCTAGTCTGAGCTCCAGGGCACAACGGAACATACATGTTCCTTAAGTAGATCGGTGAGCCCCACACTATCATCATATTCCCGATCACAACCGACAAAAAAAACGAGCCCGTGGCTCAATGGTAGAGCGTTCGACTCAAATACCAAAGGTTGCGGGTTCGAATCCCAGGTGTTCCACACTTGGGATTGGGTATGACTGGCTGATGACGGCTAATAAGCCAGAAATGGCCATTCCGGTCTCCCTTGTCTTTGTCGGTTCCACCTAATCATATATATATATATATATATATATATATATATATATATATATATATATACATACCATATACCATACACCAGAAACCGCATAGAGAACGCTGGGGGACCCACTGAGGAGCCGAACTTGCCCCTCGTTGCTGCGTCACGCAGCAGCAGAAACATCGGTGAAACACGTGTCTGGGCTTTTAGCTAGTACCTATGTCGGAAGTACGGTATAATGTCTTTGCCATATAAGATTCATACTACTAGTAGTGCTACTTGTTTGTAGAATGGGCATTACGTGCTTATTCCACAGTGGTTGATTGTCTTCGACCCAAATGTTCATTGAAATTTCGGGTCTGACCCTAGAAAGTCATGTCCGAATCACCTGACTCCATGTCCTGCACTTAATATTTCAGAAATTATTTCCCCGATATATATATATATATATATATATATATATATATATATATATATATATATATATATATATATATATACCCAATACCAAAGTGTGGACCACCTGGGATTCAAACCCACGACCTTTGCTAATTGAGTCGAACGCTCTACTATTGAGCCATGGGCTCGTTGTTTTGTCGGTTGCGATCGAGAATATGATGATAGTGTGTGGCTCACCGATCTGCTTAAGGAACATATATGTTCCGTTGTGCCTTGGAGCTCACTTTAGAGCCCTCGCAGGGGGTCGTATAGCGACCCGTAGCATAGGTTGATAAGGTGGAACCGACAAAGACAAGGGATACCGGAATGGCCATTTCTGTCCTTTGACCAGATCGGTGAGCCACACAATATCATATAATATATAGGTGGGATAATAAGGGTGCAACAGGCAAGATGTAGACAACTCTTTCACGGTTGTTATCGAGAATCCGTACGCCATGCCTTATGCAGTGAGGTATATACAGAAAGCAAGTACACGCGTTACCTTAGGTGCTGTGGAAGAATGGGATCGAGCAAGATCCTAATCACATCTGTGAGGGCAACACGCTTCAAAAGGCATATGGCCTATTTCCAGAATATAGTCCTCAGAAAAATTACTTCCGCATATTAGCATGCAGCAAAGCACAGGACAGTTCAAAGAGCAGCAGTACCTTCAGTTTTTGCCCACAAGTACCACGATTGTTTAGGATGACGCATCTAAAATGATAGGAAAAGATCGAGAAAACTTGGTCCAGTGATTAAAGAGGTGAAGTACAAACTTTCAACGATCATGAACTTCTCCTGCGAGGAGGGAAGGTCGGGCGCGACCCAGCGATAAGGAAGTTCAATATAAACACCAGTAACGAAATGATTTAAAGACAATCTACGTAGAAGCGACGGTTTAAGGTGGTGGAGGACGGCAAACTGTTAAGTTGTTGTCAATTTCAAGGAGATTCACCTGCGAAATATCCACAAGCGTCTGCGGCGACTAGTTAGCGTCCGATTACGGCTTTTCGTTCAATGCTATTTTCCGATTGGCGATATAGCTGGTCTCCACTACCGTGCTTCTCTACTGTGTGTGCCCACTGCTAGCATACACTAGTTATGTGGATGCACCTCAGAGACTACTCAACAGTAAAAGAACCAATGCGGCAATAGTCTGGAAGACTTTCCAATGGGATAAGATATCTAGTGGAAATGAAATGTAGATAGAGTATGAAGGGAATGTCTTAGCCCTCTAGTGATATGCACAAATTTGTTGGAATAAATGTAATTGGTCGCTCTCCAACCGCTTCTTATCAAACGGCTCTGAGCCGCGCCAACACATGAAGGCGCGATAATAAATAAATAAATGCTCATACATTCTATGATAACGGAAATGTGTTTTTGTGGACTTATCTTTAGCAACTGCAGAGCAAAGTTAAAGAATTTAATAATGGGGACATAAGGAACCAGATCAAAGATACAATTTCAAAATGCAGAACATTAGTCATCAAGGGGTATTTTTTTCAAGCACTGCATGTGGTATTCCGGCACTATGTGCACCAGCGAGTTGGAGATCGTTTAACTGTAAAATATCATAAGCGACAAAGACAAGGGAGAGTGGAATGACAATTTTTGGCTTATCGGCAATCATCAGCCAACCATTCCCAACCCTCGGTTTTGCAATCCTGAGGTTCGAGCCCTTTTACCGATCTCGCTAAGGGACACTAGTCCCTTTGTGTCATGGAGCTCAATTGTAAAGCCCCAACCGGCAGCCGCACGGCGACTAACAGTACAGGCAGAATGAGACTATTGGAAAGACAACGGCGACTGGTACGGCCGTTTCTGGCTTATTAGTCACTGTCATTTTGTCTATTCTGCTAGTCATATTATGACTACCATTTCAAGCACATACTTAACCGACTATCAAAAGGATAAACTAAGGCCCATTACTAACATGATGCTGACCCTTTTCTGGTGCTCAAAGCACGCCAACAGTAAAGTTCGGGATTGAAAACGCATTATTATAATGGATCATAGACTGGCGTAAATTACCCAAGAGGAAGTTTATATATTAATTTGCAAATTAAGATCGGTAATATGGCTACAAGTAACAACGTTAAGGAGCCAAAAACTGAGTCTTCGTGAGCAAATCAGTCGTCAGATAAAACCATCAAAGTGGAGGTGGTTAATTAAATCGTAAGAATCGTTCCACTATAAATCGTTTAAGCTCTTTTAGACAAGTTTCTATCCATAAAATAATGTCGACAGGACGCATTCACTGGATATAAAATTTTATAGCTGTGGACAGCTAATAGGCAGCTTCGCAATGGTTGCACAGGCCTCTTCTGTCCTATCGATGGAGTTGATGGAATTTTATTTCCCAGATAGTGGGGCCTTGTGTATTATTCGTTATTAATAACATGAACTCGTGATTCTGCATTAAGGGGACCAGTAGTATGCGTGTCGTCAGTGAATCGCCGGAATATAAAAGATTCGCTTTGCAGTCTGTGCAAAAGAGCGAAGGCGTACATAAAAAAATGTGATCCAGAAAATGGTTGGATGATATTTTTGCTTCGTATTATACATAAAATACACTATCGATGAAGTCACAGATAAAATCAAAAAACGAGAATCGTGGAAATACGGGTCGCTACTTTCGAAGACCCAACAAGTTTAAAAAGCGGTCACATAAGAACTTACCGATATCCCTGTATGGCAATACGTCTCACCAATGTAACAATGTAGTGGTTACACGCGCATCCCGCCAGTCCCGGCAAAACTATCACAATGGGACAGGTAGCATTCCGGTTTTTATCAGTATACCAAGACAACTTCACCTCCCCGCCGTCCGCAAGTGTAATCACTTCTCTAAAAGGAATGTGAGCGCAGCAAAAATTAACGCTCACTCTTCATAAACGAGCTTGGAGACGGTTTTGAACAATGGACGCAAAACCGTTTGAACACGACCAGTGAAACCCAAAACGAAGGGGATGTGCACGTCTCTAACAAACTGCAGGTGGTTCTTGAAGAAACTTGCTAACTTTGAGGACCGTGCGTAAACAGTTGGGTACTAAATAGCTCGAAATGAAATGTTTGCCAATTACCGAACGAGCACTAAGAAGATAATACATTGTGTACATGGCAAGCATGAAGGGAAACATTATTTTATATGATAAGTGCTCCATAAAGGAAGATAAGACTAGCATATCCACAGCGCCCACTTGCCCCACGGAAACATCCATCGCGAGAACAAGGAGACAGTCAGCAAAATCGCACGAGTCAATGCTAATCTTGGTTATTGTGCAACGCGCCTATACGAACTGCGCTTTTGTTTTACTGTTTCAACCTCGTATGCTGTCCCTGTTCGAGTGCGAGCTTGACTTGAAAGAAAGAGGATTCTATCCTGAAATCACGCAAAATCAACGAAAATATGGAGAGGAAAAGATCAGACTTCCGGTTTTATTTCAACGTCAATGGATCTTCCAGGGTTTTGCCTCTTCCGATTTTATTATAAACGCCCCCACCAAAACCAGCGCCCCTCTGGCCCCCTGGGCAAAAGGTGGGGACAGAAGGAGAAAAGTTGTCAGTGTGGCCCCTTAGGCCCCCCCACACTAAAAAGTGCACAGAGCAACCCTTCAATTTCCTTACAGTTGCAGCCTATTTTCTGTATATTAAACGCCCAGCGCACATTGATGCATCCCTTATTTTGGCACTATAAACAGCCCAATGTTATAAACTTAATAAATCTTCCTTATGGATCCATTCAAGGCATTCGTGCGCTGTACCCATCACTCGTGCCATTGGACATGCGCAGATGAAGTATGCAACGTATTTTATTATTTAAAAATATAAAAAGATATAAATGCGTAGGAAAAGCTTGTCAAAGTCTGTCAATATTGCTGCCGTTATCCTTAAATAAAAAGACATATGTTCGTTACCGAACATGCCAGGCTAGATGAACATTATGAAAAGAGTTACAAATCACCAACATTAATCACGTGCACCAATCACCAACGCCAACGCCAGGAATAGAATACATACTACTTCAGTATTCACGTTCACCAATCACCAGCACCAAAGTCAGGAATAAAATACATGCTAGGTTGGTAGTCCATTTCATCAATCACCAAAAGCAGTCAGGAATAAAATGCAAACTGCAATATCGGTGGTGGCATCGGCCGGCTAGCCGCTCTCTGTTCTTCCTTGTCTTCGGATGACGTAGTGAGTTGGTGTGGATATCAAAATGAACATATTCCAGTTCAGTTCAGTGTATTTGAGGAAAATAGGCTTACGCCTTTGAAATCCCATTTGGTTGCATAAAAGTGACTAGAATAAGAAGCAATGTAAGAAGTTAAAGTCAAGTGAAAGCAGGCAGATTTACGTGGTACACTCCCTACCAGCACCAGCCCCGCCTGGCCCCCTCTGGCCCAAGCTCATGTTATTGCCCGTAAACTGGCAATATGGCAATAAATAAATAAAATAAAATGAAAAATAAAATACAATAGGATATGTGAAGATGAAATTTAATTCAATTCAATTCAAGTTAATTTTTTTTCAATTTATTGAGGGAAATAGGCATGGGCCTTTGAGTACCCTATTTGTAACGTAAACTTAAGTGCGATATACAGAGGAACCATGTGGGTCGCAAAGGTACAAAAGGCGGTCATAAAATGTGAAAAGTGGTGTACGACTCTAGAGGGTTAAGATAAATTCCTCATCGCTCAGGCTCGTTGCGGAACATAAAACTGTCAAGGTTCCTTTTAAAGCTTTCCAGCGATGGTGACATCACAACGTCTTCAGGGAGGGCATTCCATGGTTTAACCACTCTGACAGAGAAGGAGAACTTGCGCACATCCAGTCTCGCCTGCTGGACACGCAATTTCAATGGGTGACCTCGGAGATGGGTTGTGGTGGCAAATTCAAAGAAGTCCGAGAATTCCAGGAAACAATCCAATCCTTTCACAATGCGGAATGTCTGCAGGAGATCACCACGCATTTGCCTATAACTCAAAGGAACAGATTAAGATTCATTAGGTGGGTTGGATATGGCAAGGAGCTTTGACTTCTAACCATTTTGGTGGCTTTCCTCTGTACTCTTTCGAGGCAGTTCTGATCTTGAACTGTCCAGGGTTTCCAGGCGTGCATAGCATAATCCAAATGCGGCCTAATGAATGTTCCAAAATTCTTAGCGAAAAGATCTTCATCGAAATCCAAAAAGGCTCCTCTGATGGCATGCAACACAGAAATTGTGCTCTTCGCCACTTTTAAGCAGTGAGATGAACGTTTTAAGGTGGTGGTCGTCAGCAAACCAAGGTCCTTTTGCATTTCCACGTCTTTTAAGGCTTCACCGTTGAGAAAGTAACTTCTACTTTTAGCAGATCCAGATGGGTTGCCTAAGCGAAGTATTGTACACTTATCGACGGTGAACCGCAAAAGCCAATGATTCGACCACTCCTCCAACCGAGTTAGGTTGATCTGCAGTTTATCTTCGTTAGCAGGGCTCTGGATTACATTCCAGATTTTAATGTCATCGGCAAACATTGCTGCTTCACAGTCGAGATTCCTGACACAATCGTTAACGTATATTAAAAACAGTATTGGCCCTAGTACTGAGCCCTGAGGAACACCACTCTCGACCGAAGCAGAATCTGACCCCTCTTGGCCGATGCACACAACCTGGTGCCGACCCACGAGGAAGTTTTCAATCCACTTGAGGAGGTTACCTCTGATTCCAATTCTTTCTAGCTTGTACAGCAGTCTCTCGTGCGGCACAGTATCGAAGGCCTTTTGAAAGTCAATGAAGGCAATGTGAACCGCGTGTCTATCTTCAAGTGCTTGGATCCACCTCTGGAGCGAATACAGCAAATTCGTTGTGCATGATCTTCCTTTTCTGAACCCGTGTTGACAGCTTGATAACAAATTATGAGTCTCTAGGAATTTCACCAATTCGCTCTTTGATGATCCTTTCCATAATCTTACCAAGGATGGATGTCAAGCTTATGGGCCTGTAGTTTGTCACTGACGCCCGGCTACCGCTTTTTGTACAAGGGAGTTATATGTGCCAGCTTCCAATCGAAAGGAAGTGTTCCGGAGTCAAAAGGACTTTTGAAAGAGCACTGACAGAGGTGCGGAAAGTTCATTGGCGAGTTCTTTCAGAAGCTTGGGTGGAAGCTCGTCTGGTCCTGGGGATTTCGACTCTTTTAGTTCTTTTTAATTCCTTTTGGATCCAGAAATTCTGAGAATAGTATGTGGCTAATGCTTGCAGTCGGCGGGTTATCCACTGAGGGACGAAGGAACCTTTGCCTCGTTAGTGAAAAAACTGAGCGGTAGAACTGTGAAAAGTACTCGGTTTTTTCCCTGTTTTCAGAAATTTCTGACGCCCACGGCAGTCTTAATCAGTGGTATTTGATGTTTATTCCTTTGTACATCTACGGAGGTAACTGTAGACTAACTTTGGATTCTGCGTTGCCTTTTGCAGCAAAAGTCTTCTCAAAATTCTCTTCGCGTTTTTAAGAATAAGGCTTCTCATTTTGTTTCTCTGTGTTTTATACTTATTAAAAATAGGCGACTTGATTAGACTCGCAATATTTTCTCCACAACTTGTGTTTCCTGTTTATTTCCCTTTTTAAGTTGCTGTCTATCCACCCAGGACGCTTGCTGTGATGGACACTGGTTAGCGGGCAGTGGTTGTCCATAAGTTGCAGAAGAACATTTCGGAAGGACTCCCAATCTTCGTTCACGGTGCTCGAAAACCTTGAGATCCAGTTGATGTCTGTTAAATCTGCTCGCATCTGATGAAAGTTTCCTCGCCAAACGTTACGCCGTTTTTTCTCTATAGCAGGCGCAACGGAAAATAAGGAGTAGTCCCACATAAGCACCACATGATCACTACGACCGAGCGGAGGCATTGAAATAATCTCGTCAATGCTGCCTGATGTTTTCGTGAAAACCAGGTCAAGACAGTTAGCCCTTTGTCCTTCACGTGTTCTGGTGGGGAAAGGGACATGTTGTGTGAGAAGTGCCTTCAAGGTCTTTTTGCAGAAAAACATAATCAAAAAGTCGATTTCGGGCATGATGATTGAACAGTGCTCCAGTTAATTCCTGGTGCATTGAAGTCACCCATAATCATGACATTAGGTCGACTGGAGAAATTTTCTAATTGTTCCAACAAGTGGGTGTCCGCGACTCGGTCTATCCTAGGTGGCCGATAGACAATGAGGACATCTAGACATGGAGAGCCAAGAGCCTTGATATTCAACCATATGGCTTCCGTGCTGCACGCAAACTTGCTCGTCTTGTCAGACACTATTAGCACGTCTTTCACATACACAATTATTCCACCACCCTGTCGGTTTTCTCTGTCCCTCCGATATATTTGGTACCCAGACAATGTTATTTCGCTATCTCAAATACTGCCCGACAGCCAGGTTTCGGTTACTGCTATCACATCCGGAGATACTTCGGCAAGGCAAATTTTTAACTCATCAAGTTTTGATAAAAGGCTTTGTGCATTTGTTTACAAGCACTTCAATTTCGCGCCGACCAAATTTCCTGTTGCGTTTGTCAATTTTATGGGCCATGTCTCTCTTAACGTCAAGGTCATATGTCTTTTCCGTTTCTTGATGACGAACTCTCTTTCATTTCTTCCCCTACCACTGACAACATTTCTATCTACAAATCACGAGAAACGTTTAGAAATAAATATATGCAAACAGCCTTATTTGCATAATCCGGTGTCCTACTCATTCCTCCAAGGAAGTCATTGTAGGCCTTCTCTGTGCACTGGGGCAGACGACAGATCGATTGGCTAGCCATGTTAGGGACAGCCATCTCCCGCATTTCCTTGCATATGTCGTTTAAGGCTGCCCATAGTTGTTTCATGTTGTGAGCCTGCCTGTCTTCCTGTGGTTTCCACCTTCCGGTCCTGCAAAGTTCGAAAACTTGCTTGAGGCCATAGATACTGGCATGTGGGATCAGGTAGTTGATTTTCCCACCCGAGGATCAAACATACTTGATCTTATCTTCTGCAGAGGTTGGCAGCCATTGTCAGTTTCACCTTTAGACCCACTTGGGAGTTCAGACCATGCTATAGTTGTTTCTTCACTAAAAATCGAGGCTGATGAAACGTTTTCAAAAAATATAGATTTTTCCACGATTTCCGATCAGTAAATATGGGGGAATTACTAACACATCTTAATTCCCACGATTGGACTAACTTCTTTCTATGTTTGGATGTGAATGTTTGTACTGATACATTCTACCAAGTTCTAGGTCCACTCATTTCTCGTTTTTTTCCTCGTAAGAAAATAATTAATGTCCAGGATGAAGTCTACCTCCCTTTATCTTTCCGCCGTAGATTGCGTAGACCTTCGCGTCGTTTTCATCGACTAAATGACACTTCCGTCCTGCCATTGATCCAGCAAATCTTTGAACATTCTAAGAGGCTCTCCGACGAAAAGCAACTAGCTGAAGAGGTTAACTTTGCCTAAAACCCTTCGTACAATGTTGCAAAACTCTTTTCGCGGACAGTAAAAGTGCAGAGAAAAACTCAGTACCCTGTACTTCGAGACGCTTTTGGAAACCCTATAGATGACGCTAAGTTGACTGCTGATAGCTTCAATGCTTTCTTGTCTAGAACTTTCAGTGAACATTCGGTCGCCCCTTTCCAAACGTCCGGGGTTTGGGACCGGTAACGTCCTCGAAAACATAACTTTTTACCCTCTGGGACGTAACCGTAGCCATTCGGCGTTCACGCCAATCTTACAGTTCTGGACCAGATGGCGTCCCGGTTAGCGATCTAAAGGCGGATGCAAATGATATATTTCCGTCACTTCTGTATAAGATATTCAATCTTGCTCTTGAAAGTGAAACCTTCCCTATTTTATGGAAGGAATCGCACATACTGCAGAATCCCAAACACGGCCGACCTACGTCATTTGACGACTTATGCAAATAAATACACCACCAGCAGTCTCGAAGATCTTCGAGACCATGATCAAAAACAAGATGATGCGTCACCTAACAGACAATAACCTACTTAATGCAGCTCAGCATGGGTTTCTCGAAAAACGATCTTGTGACACCTGCCAGCTCTCTTACTTTGATCATGTGCTACAATCTAGAGACAGTGGTTTTACAATTTTACACCGTTTATTTCGACTTCACGAAGGCTTTTGATCGTGTTGACCACGATCTCCTCCTGCTGAAACTTGCCTCCTTCGGCATAGGTAACAAGCTTCTGAACTTAATATCCTCCTATTTGAATGATCACGCACAACGGGTAAAACTTTCCGATAGTATCTCCAACCATACGCACGTGAGGAGTGGAGTTATTCAGGGTAGTGTACTCGGCCCGCTTCTATTTTGCCTTTTTGTAGAACGATGTTCCTGATTGTTTTCAGTATGGTAGGCCCTTTATGTACGCTGATGATTTAAAAAGTTGCCTATCGTTATAAAACCGGTCGATCGCCACATTGTGCTTGAGCTCTTAAAAGGATCTTCAAGCCTTCGCTTAGTGGTGTCGCACATGGCGCCTTTCGCTCTCTTGGCACAAATGCTCCTTTATGGTTAGTTGTGACAACCATCAGTCTCATCTAAGCATAGACGGTCATGACTTAAATGTGCCCGGGTTTATAACGGATCTGGGCATATCATATTCTAGTAGTCTTAATCTATCAGAGCACTGCGCCCTGATTGTCTCTAAAGCACGCCAAACCATTGGGTTTATTCTCAGAAATTTTAAAACCCTCAATATTAGGACCAGCCTTTATAAAATGTATGTCAGACCTAGTCTGGAATACTGCTCGTTTCTATTTAGCACGCGAGTGAACGGAGGAAGATAGAATCAATCCAGCACTTCTTTACTAAAAGAGTTATTACTTCAGAGCACAGAAACCTGTCCTACCAACAACGCTGTGGAGCTTACAAGCCTCGACCCGTTGTGGCTTCGTAGATTACAGAAGGGACTATTTTTTTACTGTTCAAGCTTTTTAAACGGTTTTTACCTTTAACCCCCTTTACATCCCTGAGGCAGCTCGACCACTGTCGGCGCACCAATCATAGAGATGTATTCTTATTTCTTCCTTTGGCACGCACCGTGTAATACCGTCAGTTTTTTTCGGTAAACGCTATAGCAATCTGGAATAAACTACCCAGAAGTATTAAAATTCAGAAAAACTATCCTTTGTTTACGAGAGCTGTCACTAGTTTTCTACATTCAGGACACCTTCCACGAATTTTGGGTGCTGATTCTCTGGAAGCTCTTCCGTTCTGATGGCGTCCACGGACTCTTGAATCCTATCCGGACTTCATGCTGAAGGCAATATTGCTGGCTCTGCAGTCCGTAATCGGGTTATTCCTCAGTCTACAGCTAGCAGCCGCTCGCCGGCATACTTGCTGCTAGTACAGAAGACCAGATGCTACAACACCGAAAGGAGAAGTACTACACCGTGCACCTGTGTCAACACTTACCTGTCCTAAACTTAAATCTGTTCAACAAGCTGCAGTTTTTTCTCCTGAAAATACTTTAAAGAACGATCAGGAGTTTTTTTTTCACTGTCAGCTTGACCCCCTTCTGTATATATCCCTTTTGACCTTGCCTGTAAACTGGCATTAAATAAATAAATAAATAAATATTATCAACCTTTTTACTAGGTTAAGGTTAAGAACAATGAGAAAAGTCATACCATAGCATTTCCATGCCCTTTCGCAGTTCTTTGATTGAAGTTGAAAGGACACCTTCAGATCGTTCAGGTAGTAGTCTGAGGTACATATTAGTAAAAAATGCTTGCTGATAAGTGGACGGCGGAGAAGGTCATGCTGGTGTACTCCCAGGCATCGATGGGCCCGGTATATTCTCATCATTCCTAGTCCTAAAAATAATATTGTCAAAGTTTCTAACTGCAAGGTCGGTAATGCCATCGGTCAGCCAGCCAGTCTCCTTCCTGGTTCTTTTGGCCCCAAATAAATTCATCCTCTTCTTCGGATGACGAAGTGAGCTCGCGTGCATATCTAGATGGATATGTGAATAAAAAAATTGTATATTTAAGGCCCAGAGGGCCCCATCATTACAAACTTAGTACCGTGGTTTAAATAAATACAAAGTGAATAATTGCTGCACTATGTGAGCATCCATATGAACAGCAGAAAGAAGTAGTATGGTAAACATATCCGATTCAAAACGATTTGCCATTTTTAAAACAAAAGTCAACAATCTTTGGCATGTACGGTGAACTGGAAAAGAAGCAGTAAAAAACTCCTAGGGTTAAATCGGAGGCGGAGTTCGGCGAGCCGCCAATTTAAAAATAATAGGAGAAAAAACTGCTTCATTAAAAAATTAAAAGCTAAATGCAATGGGATAGTATTGTGATGTTGCTGACAACGTATGAGGGTTCGGAACGCTCCTTGTCGGGTGAGAGATAATACAGCAGTCAGAGCTTCTGTTTATAAACACCAGTGGAGGTGAGAGAGGACGAACTCATCGTAGACAACATGGTCGCAACGAAGAGGGGACAGTAGAGGTCACGAGATCATAATCGAGATGCGACCTTGCTGACTGCATCGTCCATCACCAAAGAGGCGAAACCATCAGAACCCGCCTCAATCATCAACATAACCTGGAGACTATCCTCAGGGTTGCAAATTTGGAGGAAAGTATCAAGGTTGTCAAGAGTTTGCAATGCTAGTTTAAAAGGAGGGAAAGAAAAAGTGAATGCACAGATTGACTCTGCAGAGGATGATGGAAATATAATTAGAGACCAATATAATATCAAGGGAGCTGCCTCAAATACCAGGAGGACCCTCTTCAAAATCTGAAAGTTGCGAGTTTGGGAAGGAAACAGACAATAAGGACTTTATATCTTCCGAAGTTAAATGTTTGCGTAATTTGGTTTTGAAAATAGCTAATGTAGACGACAACCTTAATTCCAGTGAAGGATTATTTTATATGAAAGCATATTTGGAGGCAAAAAACTGAGACCGGTTAGGTGTGGAGCTAACGGGTGGTGAAATGATCATGGAGGAATTACGAGTGGCATAGGGTCGATCTATGAATAGCATCGGAAACTTACTTCCTTCTGAAGCCCCTTCCTAGCTCAGTTGACTGGGAGCTGGAGAGGTCATCCATTTCCTTAGCCTTTTTCGCCAACTTAAGGACCTTTTCGAGGGTTGGGTTTTCTCTGAGTAAACTGGGTAAACTTTCGTGTTTGCAGGTGGTTGCAGGTTTTTCAGCAACAAGTACTCACGCTGCTTTGGGTTTTTTAAAATCTAATTCAAACGTATGTACGGAAAAATACGAGTAAGAAAAAACTTCGAAAACAGTCATTGTTTTTGAAACATGTGCAACAAAGGAATCAGAATAAAGTGATCGTCAATGTTAAAAGTGACATATTTACATATGATCTCAGAAAGGGTTGCAGTCGAAGGAGTACTTGCCAAATTCCATCGGCAAGCACTGGCTACATTTTTTGATGAGGTCATTTAGTGCTGGAGAAAACCTCTTCACACTCAATCTCCACTAATGAAGTAACTTCAGTATTACACCCAAGCACACCAGGTGCGTGTAGTCTATTGGGAAGCTACTAACCATGCTGATAGGTAACTACTCGAAAGGCGATATGCCTCTGTGGTGGAGTCCCTGCTTGCGTTTTACAGTAGAGTAAGGGCGGAGTTACATTCAGACGCTTAGCTGATGACCAAACATGGAAGATATAAGCAACAGATTTGTACGAATTGCCATCCCTTAGTGCCCGACGACGAAGAGCATTTAGATGAATCCTTAAGTTGCTTTCGTAATTTTTTAAGTCTTTTCTGGAGAAAATGCGGAACAGTATAAGAAGCTGTCTTTGAATTAATATTCTTAAACGGAATAAAAGCCTGGATTCTGTATGTGAGGCTCTGCAATAGCTCACGGAAAAAGTTTGGATCGTTGCTTGAGAATATGCTATGCCAATCTAGAGTGCTTACGAAATTATTTATCATTTCATGGTTTGTGTTAGCAAAGTCGAGGTTCTTGCATTTAACCTCAGGCTTCGTAAGAAGGGGGACTGGAAAACAACAGTGAATTATTGCGTGATCACTTGTGAAAGATCATGATTAAAATTCATAAAGAGAGGGTGGACATCATTTGTAAAAATTAAACCTTAAATGTTGTCATTTCTAGTAACTGATCTGACCAGTTGGGACATGTTTGAAAAGTTAATAGTATCGACCAATTTCTGATATTTAGGTGGAGAGGAATTTGCCTGCCAGTCAATGTCTCGCAGATTAAAATCGCCTGCGATTATTTTTACATCAAATTTAGTGTTTGCAACTTTTTCAAATAGTTAACAGAGCTCACTTTCATTGCCAGAATAACATGGGGGATTATAGACTCAGCCAATTACCGCTTTTTATTGTGCGGAAGGATGACTGAAGCAAAGCATACATTTCCAGAAAAGGACAAAATGCTCAGCTGAAAAGGGAAATGTACAAAGGATGACTTAATATAAAGGAGGCAACCACCGCCACGTTTTTCAGCGCGGTCTTGTCGGTACAAATTGGAAGAAACTGCGATCCCCGCGTCTTTATTTTCAGCCAAATAGCCTCAATACCATTGCTTATCTTCTCCGTCATTCCACACACTGTGAAATTGCTTTTAACAAACATCGCAACTCCTCGACCCTGGCGGTGGGTGCGGTCTCTCCTGAACAGATTGTACACGGATAAGGCTACTTCGCAGTCGCTGATGTTTTGTGACAGTCATGTTTCTGTTCTTACTATAATATCGGGAGACAGAACGTCTACCTGAATTCTTAGTTCATCGAGCTTCGAAAAAAGACTTTGGGCGTTGGTATACATAAATTTAAGTATGCAGCAGTCAGCAGAGCCAAATTCCGTTTGTCTCGAGTTTGTCAATGCTAATTTGCCGCTGCCATCATGAGCGTTGACTGGTTTAGAATTTAGAATTTATATTTGATTACCACCGGCAAGGCTCTGGTTACAGAGCAATGTTGTGTTTCTCTGATCACGCATACCCTGTAAATCACCAGATTGTTCTCTCCAGCTGCAAGTCTCCTCTTTATTCTTATCACTTATTCGCGGCGTTTTAGACGTTCTTCTGGAGAGTATTCCGGCTGGAAAAAAACCTGCTAATGCGAATTTTGAAAGTTTGTTTTTCTCGAGAGAAGTAGCTTAGCCTCTTCCTTGTTGTCCAAGACAATTTTGATAGGCCGTGGTCTTACATTTCTGGACTGTTCAATATCCTTTTTCCTAGCCTGCTGGGATAGCCGACAGGTGTTGAATCAGACGTCGGAAAAAAACATCACATAAGGGGGCGAAATCCATGCCACTCACGATACGGTAGGGTTGTATCAAGTCTCCGCGCAACTGCCTATAACTCAGAGGATAGAACCTTAGGTTATTTAGGTGAATCTCATATGGCAGTTCACCTTGACTTCTTCCTAATTTTGTGGCTCGCCGCTATACCATTTCGAGCATTTTGTAGTCCTGTTAGGTCCACGGTCACCAGGCTTGGATCGCATATTCAAGATGTGGCCTTACAAACGTACCAAAGACTTTAGAAAAGCAGTCTCAATCTAGATATTATTTTTTTAGTGACGCAGTCTTTTTTTCCTAGTTTTTAAATTGGCGGCTTGCCGAACTCACCTCCGATTTGACCGTAGGACTTTTTTAAACTGCTTCATTTCTAGCTCACAGTATATTTTATTTTATTTTCTTTATTTATTGCCAGTTTACAGACAAGGTTAAAAACATATACAGAAGAGGGTCAACCTGACAGTGAAAAAACTCCTGATCGTCGTCCGTGGATTCAACCTGCCCGCCAACCGCATCGTTATAAATAACCGAACATTTTGAGTTGTTACTACTTGCATGTATTTTTTGTACTTTTGATGATTTGGTCACTGCCTTTTTAACTGTACTATGGCTGTATTTCGTCGAATATTGTTATCTTGCAAGAGCTTCCTTAAGTCTGCAAGCTCATTTTCCAGTTTTTGAACTCTTAGTAATAGATGAGAACATCCCACACAAGATTCGTCCTCGTATCCGACGGATTTGGCCGCCATTACGCTTTTTGTCCGCTTTGCTGGTCCTTGGTTGTAAGTGTAAACTGATCGAGGGCCAGTCGTGGATGCAGAAACAAGCTCAACAGGCTTTGTCTTTAAAGGAAGTGCCATTACTGGTTATGCTGCTATCAAAAATTTGCTTTTAGTCCATGAGTTTTAAAAAGACTGCGTGTGTGTATGTTCTGTTTTGGGCGTATAACGAAAGATTTCGACTGGGTTTGGAGTATGGTGAATATTTACAGCAATATGAGCAAAACATGCGCCTACGTGTTCAAAAACGCTTTAAAAAAACTATTAATAGTATGCAAAATATGCAGGAAAGACTCAGCCGTTTGGAGATGTTGAAGTTCCTGGATAACTTCAGATTTTCACGAGGTTGTACAAATTTGGTTCCTTGAGTGGTTATCAGTTTCTATTGGTGCAAAGGTTGCGTAGTTAAATTGAATAAGATGATAAACAAATTCTAATTTGATGCCGTTTTATGACGAATTTCGGCACGAGAAAAAACTCCAGATGAGCAGGAAGCAAGTAAGTACGTGCAGTTGAAACAGTGTTGTCCGAAACAGTCCTAGTGAAGTGGAGATGAAGATCAAATTGTCCAAGTTGGAGAACAGATAATTGGTGGTTCTTATAGGGTCTTCAAGGTTATTATTATTATTATTTGAATGCTCGTGCACAGTGAGTTAAAATTTTTAATGTTATCTCCAACCCCACGCACGTGAGGAGTGGAGTTATTCAGGATAGCTTACTCGGCCCGCTTCTATTTTGCCTTTTTGTGAACGGTGTTCCTGATTGTTTTCAGTATGGTAAGCCCTTTATGTATGCTGATGATTTAAAAGTTGCCTATCGATAGTAACCAGCTGATCGCTAATTCTTGCTTGAGCTCTTAAAAAAGGATCTCAAGCCTTCGCTCAGTGGTGTCACACTTGGAGTCTTTCGCTTTCTTGGCACAAGTGCTCCGCTATGGTTAGTGATAACAACCATCAGCCTCATCTAAGCATAGACAGTCATGACCTACATGTGCCCAGGGTTATAAAGGATCTGGGCATATCATATTCTAGTAGTCTTAATCTGTCAGAGAACTGCACCCTGATTGACCCGAAAGCACGCCAAACCACTGGGTTTATTTTCAGAAATTTTAAAACTATCAATATTAGGACCAGTCTTTATAAAATGTATGTCAGACCTTGTCTGGAATACTGCTCGTTTCTATTTAGCCTTCTGCACGCGAGTGAACGGAGGAAGATAGAATCAGTCCAGCATTTCTTTACTAAAAGAGTTTTCACTTCAGAGCCCAGAAACCTGTCCTACCAACAACGCTGTGAGCTTACAAGCCTCGACCCGTTGTGGCTTCGTAGATTAGAGAAGGGACTATTTTTACTGTTTAAACTTTTAAAAAGTCTTAACTTTAACCCCCGTACATCCCTGAGACAGCTCGACCACTCTCGGTGCACCAGTCATCGAGATGTATTTTTATTTTTTCCTTTGGCACACACAGTTAGATACCGTCAGTTTTTTTCGGTAAACGCTATAGCAATCTGGAATAAACTACCCAGATGTATTAAAATTCAGCAAAACTATCCTTTGTTTACGAGAGCTGTCACTAGTTTTCTACATTCAGGAAACCTTCCACACTCTCTGGAAGCTCTCTTACGTTCTGATGGCGTCCACGGACTCTTAATACGGTGCCCGACTTCATGCTGAAGGCAAAATTGCTGGCTCTGCAGGCCGTAATCGGGTTATTCCTCAGTTGACAGCGAGCGGCCGTTCACCGGCATACCTGCTGCTAGTACAGAATACCTGATCCACAACAGCGAAAGGAGAAGTACTGCACCGTGCACCTGTGTCAATACTTCCCTGTCCTGAACTTTAATCCGTTCAATAAGCTGCAGTTTTTTCTCCTGAAAACACTCTAAAGAACGATCAGGAGTTTTTTTCACTGTCAGCTCGACCCTTTATTTTATATCCCTTTTGACCTTGCCTGTAAACTGACAATAAATTAATTATTTATTTATTTATTTATTTATTCAATAACAGTGCTCTTCCCAGTACTCAAATGAAAACATCTATCTATATAAAAAAACATCTAGCTCTGCCACGGGCAACAGAGATGGAAGGCGCTAAAACAGCTAGAGCGTTCCATTGGTTTCTACAATAGAACCAATTTTTTTCCTAATACTCGTGGAAAATTGTGTTTAAGACTAGGGCTCTGAAATAAATAAATAAATAAAACAGCAATTTTCCAGATGTCATGAAAAACAGGAATGTAATTTGGAGCCTTACCGACTAAAAGAGATTGCTGATCAACGTAAATCAGTTAGAAGATAGATTAAATCATTGGCTTTTGTAGTTCAAAGTTGGCAAATGTATAATACTTCACCCATGCAACTAAGCCTGATCCATCAAAACTATAAACTACGTTTATGGTGATGCAGCCACACAGTTCACTATACTTAAGGAAATAGGCTTGCCTTTAAAGATGCTATTGAAAAACGTTACCTACAACATTTCAGTAGAAATATATATTACTGCAAATTAGTGAATAACATATTCTCGTAGAAAGAAAATGGTTCTGTTACAGGGACCAATGATTACCTATGTCAAATAAGAGATATCACCGTTATCTGTATGTATGTGCAAAGCTTTTTTATGGTGTAGCAGTTCCTTCCTGTAAGAATGAACGGTATTTGTCAAGCGAATATAAATACAGGTATGTTTGAATGTGACTGTCGTGTCCGCCCGCATGACGTTCTCTGGGAGTCCGTCCCAGGTGCCAACAACTCGCTGCTGACACGAAGGGCGACAAACATCCAGGTGGGATAAGGCTCATCCAAGATATTTCAGTCAAAATACAAATGTTTATATAAGGAAGTGAGTTACATAGTAAAATAGAAATGAAATAGTTTTTTAGCACTGTGATCTAGGCGTAGTCATCCTGAATGATTGAAGTTTACCTATTTCAAGTAAAAGATACCGTCGTTATCTGTATTTATATGCAAAGCTTTCGTGAGATGTAGCCGTGCTTTCGTGAAGGATGAACGGTATTTTTCAAGCAAATATAAATTCAGTCTATGTTTGAATATGTCTGTCGTGTCCGCCCGTGCGACGTCCTCTGGGAGTCCGTTCCAGGCACCGACCACTAGCTGCGAAAACGAGTGACGACGAACATCAAGGTGATATAAGGTTCCTCGAAGTTTGAGAGAATTCCCTCGCAGGTTAGTTGTTGTGGCTAATGAAAAAATTCTTCGAAGTGTAGAACACAGTCCTGATTCCTTACGAGCCCGTATGTCTGTATGAGATCGCCTCGAATTTGTCTGTACACAAGAGGGAAAATGTTAAGAGCGTCAAGTTTTCATTTGTATGCTAAAGACTTAAGACTATTAACGAATTTTTTTGCTTTTATTTGAACACTTTCCAGCAGTTTGTAATCTTTTTTCAGCCACGGTCGCCACGCCTGCACTCCATATTCCAAGTGTGAACGAATAAATGGTCCGTTCATTTTCCCAAATATTTCCTTATCGATATTGACGAAAATTCTTTTCAATGATAAACAGGACATTTAACGCCTTTCTGACCGCCCTGACACGTTGAGCGGAGGGCGATAGGGAAGACACTACTGCGATTCCTAGGTCCTTTTGTTTGGATACATTTTACAGGTACCTTTCGTCAAGGAAGTATTGCTGGGAGTCGCCCATCGCGCTTGCCTCGTTCGTTTTAAGCCGCAGTGCGACACATTTCTCAAAATTGAACTTCATCTGCTGTTTATCGGACCATTCAGAGAGGCCATTGAGTCCTTCTTGTAAAGTCTGTTCATCAATACTGCATTGGGTTGGTTGTCATATCTTGATGTCTTCTTTAAACAGGACCCCCGTGTTGTCCAATCCACTCAAACAATCATTGACACAGATTAAGAAAAGTCAGCAAGGTCGCATCTCGATGATGATTTTGTGACCTCCCTCTTCGTTTTGACCTTGTTGTCCACGATGGTTTCCTCCTCTCTTACCTCCACTGGTGATTACAAACAGTAACTCTGATTGCTATATTATCTCTCACCCGACAAGGAGCTTTCTGAACCCTCAAACGTTGTCAGCAACATCACAATACTATTCCATTGCATCAAGCGATCAATTTTTAGTGAAGCAGTTTTTTTCTCCTAGTTTTTTTTAAATAGGTCGCTCGCCGAACTCCGGCTCCGATTTAACCGTAGGAGTTTTTTACTGCTTCTTTTCTAGTTCACTGCATATGCCAAAGATTGCTGACTATTGTTTTAAAAATGGTAAATCCTTCTGAATCGGATATGCTTACCATACTAATCATTTCTGCTGTTCAAATGGATGCTCACATAGTGCAGCAATTATCCACTTTGTATTTATTTAAACCACGATACTAAGTTTGTAATGATGGGGCCCTCTGGGCCTTAAATATACAATTTATTTATTAATTATTTATAATGGCCCAAGAACGGAGCCCTGAGGTACACCACTCACAAGCGGCACGGCAATTGATTTCGCATTGCCAATGCACATGGACTGTGATCAGCCTGTCAAGAATTTTCCTATCCAATTGAGTAAATTCCCTCTTATTCCGGATTCTCGGACTTTGTGAAGTAACCCGCGGTGAGGAACATTATCAAAGGCCTTTTCGAAGTCGATGTAGACGACATCAAGGCTGGCGTCTCCATCTAATGACCTAAATCACTGTTTAATTGCATAGAGCATATTGGTCAAACAGGATTAGTTCCGTCAAAATCCCTGTTGGGCACTGTCAAGGAAGTTTTTTCTTCGACAAACTTCATGCTGGCGTTTTTGATTATCCTTTCCGTCACTTTGGAACAAATTTTTGTTAGGCTCACCGGTCGATAGATTATAGCGCTGGTTCTGGATCCAACCTTGTGAATAGGGTATATATTTGCTGATTTTAAATCAGAAGGGAGGATGCCTTTATCGAAGGACGACTGGAATAAACACCAGAGTGGTCTTTAGAGTTCTCTAGCAAGGTCCTTCAGTACTTTTGCTGGTATTTGATCTGGACCCGGAGACTTGGCGTCGTTAAGTGCAAGAAGCTCCTTCGTTACATCTTCTCTGAATTCGAGGTCCTCAATTACTGCGTCGTTACTACTTGTATGAAAGTCTCTTTGGCTAAACTCCGCCTCATCTGTGAAAACAGGTGCCAAAAACCGTTTTTGACGTTCTGCCTTATCTATATTTTCGTTAATGTCTTCATTGTTTTCACCGTCCTTTTTTTCTTCTTCTTCTTCTTCTTCTTCATCATTCGACTACTGATGAGTTAAATGTACTTTTGGGTTATCGACGGCCCGTTCTATAATTTCAGCCTCATACTCCTTCCGTGATCTGCGGGTCATTAACAGTTTTTGCGTCCCGCTTTTCGAGAAATTCTTCTTAATGTGTGGGCTCAGTACTCGCTACATACCTTCTCGCGTTAACCGAACAGCGCGGTTTGCGTTTTGAATTTTTTAATAGGGCAATTGTGGTGCACAGCGTCGTTTTTAACGCCCCTGAGAGTGGTCCAATCGACATCCGAATTTCCGGTTAGAATGTTTAGCCCATTTAGTGCCAATAAGTCATCCTCATCGCAGAGAAATTCACACTTAAGTTATTAAACTGAACATCATGAGTCTCCGTTTGCTTGGTAGGCAAACACTATTCCCACAGCAGCATGATATGGTCACTTTTACCAAGCAGCGCGAGTGATCTTAATTCATCCACATCAATTGGGCCCTTTGAAAGAACGAGACATATGTAATTCGGCATTAATGCCTCTTTAACTCTCATTGGAAATCTAACATTCTGTACGAGAAAACGATTCATTGTGAGCTTTAATATTTTGGAGCTAAAGGAATACCACGAAGATTTTACGGATAATGTGTTCCAGTCAATCAATGGTGCATTAAAATCTCCGGCGATCAATGTGTCTTCAACCTGAGCTGCATCTTTAATTATTTTGAACATCATATCGTCGATTTCTGGAGTTTGGGTTGGCAGTCTGAAGATAGTCAAGAACTTCAGATTTTGTTCTCCATGCCTCTTTAGTTTTAACCAAAATACATCACAGTCACAAGGCCAAGCAATTCTGCGTTCAGATGATATGATTGCTCTGTTGACGTTAATTGATTTTCCTCTACATTTTTATGCAGTTTGTCTCGATTGAACAGTTGATATCCATCGATGGAAATTTCCCTATCCAATATTTTCCCCTGCAACCAAGTTGCTTTAATGATAATGACATCCGGATGCGCATAGGATATCCATACTTTCAGTTCATAAATCTTCTCAAACAAAATCTCTGCGTTTGTATAAAGAAAGCGGAGCTTCGCCTGGATAGATTTTCAAACAATATTTGGTTCGGGGTTGTTAGAATGGTTATGTGTCTTATGCCGTCCATTGTTTGAGTTGGAGGCTATTGCTTTATGATCAAACTGGAGGTCGATGTAATTACTGACATGTGTTGGACTGAGTGGTATTTTATTGTGATCTGGCTGCCCTCCATACCCAGTGACATGGGCTTTCTCCAGAGAAATGACCTCTGGGGTTGTATTGTTTCTTCACGCCAGATATTGAGATTTCTTTCGTCTTGTCTTGATCGCTTGAGAAGTTCAACTTTGAGCCCTTTCCATTCCGCCCTCTCCACAGGTGAAAAATCCGGTTGAAAAAAAAACCTTTGTGTGAGAGCTTCGAAGCAAAGGTTTCCTGCTTAGCAAAATTTTGGTTTCTAATGCCTGTAACCCTTCAAAATATACATATACAAAACTGATTCTGCAGGACAGGATTCAGCGATCGTGTTCGGTTGGGTTCATCATTTGAGTCTCTTAATGGAACCATTTTGAAGACTTTTGGAACGGTGACCTTCTCTTCCTCCTTTAAGAGACATTCATTATTGCTCAGGAATAGCTCTATGTCATCGTGTATTCTTGCTTTTGGGGTGTCAGATGTATATCCAGGCATGTCTTTGATAACTATGCATAAACTGCGATCCACTCAAAGTCTCTGTGATTGTTTCTTATTTTCAGGAATTAGACTATGATCACTTAGAGTTCCATCGGCTTATACATTCAGGGCATTTGTTGGGACACCGCGAACGCTATGTTCTCTCCTTAATGTGGTTTCTCGGTTAGTTGCAACTTTCGCTGACGCAGTTTTTGCTTGCGGAATGCTTAAAATCGGCCCTTTCATATAAACGTTAGTTAGTTAGTTAGCTTTTTGTTTTTCTGGTAGATAGTTTCCTAATGTTTTAACTTGCACGTTTATGCGTTTGTTCTTTAGCTTATTTCTAAGATTTTTATTTGTTAATTTGTCCTCTTGTTTGATTTTTCTTTTCAGTATTTTTTAGGTTTTTCGGTTTCGTGTTTCAGTTATCGATATTCATTTTTATTTGATGATTTTTTGATAATTATTTGGTTGATTGGTTCAATTAAATTCAATTTATTCAGCAAAATAGGCATGGGTCTTTGAGTACACTATTTGTAACGTGAAATTAAGTGCGATATACAGAGAAAACATGTGGGTTATAAACATTAAAAGGCGATCATAAAATATGACAAGTGGTGCATGACTCTCGAGGGTTAAGATAAATTCCTCATTGTTCCGGCTCGTTTTGGAAAATAAAACGGTCAAGGTTCCTTTTAGAGCTTTCCAGGGATGGTGGTATCAGAGCGTCTTCAAGGTTGGAATTCCATGATTTAATTACTCTGACAGAGAAAAAGAACTTGCGCACATCCAATCTCGCCTGCTGGACGCGCAGTTTTCAATTGGTGACATCGGAGATGGGTCGTGGCAGCAAATTCAAAGATGCCCGAGAATTCCAGGCAACAATCCAATCCCTTAAAAATGCGGAATTTCTGCAGGAGATCACCACGCATTTGCATTTAATTCGAAGGGAACAGAATAAGATTTGTTAGGCAGGTTGGATATGGCAAGGCGCTTTGACTCCTAACCAATTTGGTGGCTCTCCTCTGTACTATTTCGAGGCAGTTCTGATCTTGAAGTGGTAAAATGCTACTTTCGTTATTTTGTTTGTTTGTTTTTTGTTTGTTTGGTTTTCTTAGTGATGTTCTTGGTCTGTGAATTTTTTGGTTAGGTCGTTTGTTAATTTATTAGTCTGGTGTTTGTTTGTTCGTTATTTTGTTCCGGTGCTAGTTTGTTCGTTTAGCTATTTTCAAAGTTCGTCATTTTTTGGTTTAATTTTGTTTTTTATTTAATTGATTTGTAAGTTAGTTAATTTGTTTTTTTGAATTGCTTGTTTTTTGTTTGCTGGTTTTAATTTTATTTGGTGAGGGTGATAGGTAACGACTTTGGAAACCCTATTGTTTACAAGCCAGTGCGTCATATACATCTGGGTACGCACTCTTGATAATATACACGATACAAATAATATTCACAAAATATAAGCAGCATTTTTATTACAAATAAATAATGTCTGGAGTTGATGTGATATTACTTCATGTTAAGATCACCGAGGAGGAGGAGCTGTAGGGACGTCACCTGATTGCGGGAGGTCATTCCACTGTTTTACTGCCGTTGTGGGAAGAATCCAGAGCAGAGGTTTAGCCTGGAAATTTTTCGTGCGAAACTTTATTTCGTGTCCATTAACATGTAATCGAAGCGCAACCTTGCTCAAAGTTCTTGCAAACTAAGATAACATCACCTTGTTGCTGTCTGGGACACAGAGGGAATAGATGCAGGCCTCTTACTAGCTTTTTTGCATGACGTGGCACTTTTCTCCAGGTCTATTTAGTCTTTTGTGAGCCATGACCACCACGCCTGTATGCCATATTCTAGGTGAGGTCAAACGAAGGTGCCGTAGATTTTACCAAAGGGGCCATCGTCAAAAAGACACTAAACGCCCCTTTTGATAGCTTGAAATACTTGCATGGCGGTGTTTGCAGCCTTTAAGCATTGTTAGTTAACCATTTGTTTGTTAGCTTCCTAGATACATAGTTTGATAATTTGGCATTTATTTTGTTTGTCTGTTATTTCCTAAATAGTTAATAAGTAAGATAGAAAAGTTTGTTAATTATTGTTTTCTATTTAGTTATTTGTTTAGTTCTGGTTGGCTTGTTAGTTTGTTAACGTTGAACCTGCCAACGGCTTTTAAGATTTCAATGACGGAAAGCAGTAAGAGGTTTTGTGTTGTAGGCGGGATTTTTACTATACGAAAACCTCCCGGTCAACCAACCACCATCCACAATTCGCTTTTCTCCGGCAATTTGATACTTTCAATTCTGCTTAATGAAGTTTATATACAGCCCACCGGAGTGGGAGCTTACCGGATGATTGACTCCATCCGCAAACTTGAATATCCGTTGCCTATTTTAACCTCCTCTTCGACTGCAAATGTTATTTAATAACGGTGGAAGTTTCAATGCAAATTCCGTTTCAGTTCGAAATGGATCCAGGGTAATGCAACGACCAGACGTTCCAACAATCGTGCAAAGTGCATCCACCTCTTTAAAATTCCTGTCGAAATATTAGGTGATGCAGTTGATTGAAACAAAAAGCTCCATGTGAAATGGCGTCTGGAGTCGATATTTGGGAACCCTCGCGTGTTCTTATAATCGTTTTTGTGGTGGACACAATTAAAAGCACCAAAAACATGTTGTACCTACCGACAGGTGGATGTGAAAGCTCTGTTATATAGGCAAACTTTTAATTTAAACGAAGAGTCAGTCGAACTGTACTGAATATAAAAAAAGTATCAAATGCAATAAAAATTATGAATGTATCACCACGAATATGCATAAAAACTGACTCTGGCTGTTTGTTAAAAGCATTTTCAGAAAAAAGTACCCCTGCAGATATTACTTCTCGTCCGGAGTTTCCAAAGTTATGTTTTTATCTGTAGCACTTGAGTTGACCGGTTTATTTATCACCTCTATTTCTCCCAAAAAATAAACCGAAGCCTTACCATAAACAAAACCGGCAAACAATTACCCATCAGCAGGATGCTTGCTACCTGACGTGTTCACAGGTTGTGGAGCTTGAAACGACCTTCAGCGGACGTTAGCTGCGAAATAGGCAGATTCTTGGGTCTGACGAACCAGCAGCGATAGTGGTACCAGGGTGTGACGGGCTGAGTTCCGGCACATTGGATGCCTAATGAAAAGTAGCCAAGCCCGATGAAGGTACTGTGACAAAGCGACAGTGAAACGGCATTAAATCAGTTTTGTTTAATTAGCTGGAATTTTTCCTAAAGTTGACGGGTTGTGAGAATCATCTCCGAGGTTCTGTAGCATTTTCTAAATCTTCACTGCATTTTCGGAGAAATGCAGCGATCCAAGTGTGTTTATTCCGTTGAAAAGGACTCGGAGGGGCACAACAATGGGTTGTTTATGCCTGGCTTACCAGTCTCTTTTGTCCTTGTTGGCTGTGCGGCTGCTGGCTGGGCTCGATAGTGAGCCCCAAAATGGAATGGTATATGCGAGTCCCATAGCTGATCAGTGAAGCCTCAATCAACAAAATTCCTGCAATTTTAAAATGGGAGTAGTCTCGGTAGCCACTAACTAGCTGTCAGTTATCTTTATATTCGTAAATAAATACGATGGTGAACATTACGTGTTTTGAGTGCTTGAATCTCTTCTCTCCATCTTTGTGAGAGCTCCTCCACCCTGTCAGGCGCAGCCGGGTATGTTCTGCCCCCGTCGCTTTCCCACCTGAAACCCCTTTACGCTGTTCTTATCGGTTCTAAAAGGGAAGAGGTGGTATAAATCGGCGAAACTTGTTACTGGAGGAGGTCTGTTGATGGTACTGTCGGGTTTTGTGGATGACCACCGGGGAATGTGGATAAAGTGTAAGGACAAACAATATAATTAGCGGGGCTCTAAGGGGTACCTTAACACGAAATTTTCAAGACGTGCCTGTGACCGAATTTTCAACCATAAAGGGCTTCGATTTAAGATAATACAGCAAGTTAGATTTCTGGCATAAGCCAGTAGAATTAGGGACACACCTATCCAGATTGTGGCTTTATTTCTTTTAGTTTATACGTTTCTGGAAGAAATTTAGGGCACTATCGGATGCTTTCACTCTTATTATTGAATATTTTGCCCAATTTTTGGTTGAGCGAACGAGTAAAGCCGTTCTTAAATTGAAAATTTCAAAAGACATTTTTTTCAAAAACGTATGTTTAACACATGCAAATATTTCCTACATGCAACCTTACCATCATTAACTTACTATACGTTGAAAAACTAGAAGCTGGCTTCTCTCTAATTTTTCACCCTGAAAATAGTCCAAATCTTTGCACGATTTCGGCCTTTACCCCTTTTAGTCGTCTTTTAAACCTAATGAATTCCTCCACGCTCATACTTCCTCTGCGTCCTCCATTTCTAAACGCTATCTCTTCGTTGCTTTAGCTACAGATTTCATTAGAATAACCTGCAAATCGATATTCTGTCCTCACAAAGTCTATCTGCTTTCAGTAGAAGCCTAAACGTTTCTTAAAACTGACTTGTTTAAAATTTTATATTTCTCAGCTTTTCCAAGCATCTTCCTCCATGATTACGAGAAAAGAATCAGGGGTATTTAAGAGGCCATCTCAAATGACCTTATCAGATCGCATTTCTCCCTTCATTTAACAATTTATTGTCTCAATCTCTGATCAGAAATTTTGATCTTTTCAGTTCCTAAATCGCATTCTTCATGAAAACGATGTCTTCTGCAACCCACCCCTCAGACCACTACTCTTGGTTGTATTGACATGTACGCTGTAAACTGCCCATTTAACTGGCCACTAAATCATCAGAAGTCCATTTCGGCCATTGAACTGTGGAGGCCTAGCTTCAATTTTTCCTTTTCACGCTAGGCCTTCCACAGGCTAGCATCCGCGGTTAAACTTTAATGACTATTTGTTATCACTTGCTGATTTGCATTTGTATTTATCTTATCACCTGGATTAAACTAGCCAGATACTCCACCACATTTAGAAGCAGATTTTTCTTTTTAAGCTTCTTTGAAAAGTCCGTGTTTCATTAATTCTCCTCCCAATTTCGTTTCAGGATTTTTTAACTCCTTCCTTCTGAGCTCACAGTTATCTTAAAAAATTCCATTTTGTAATTTGCAGATATGATTATTAAAAGCACCGTACGCGAAAGGAAAAATTGCGTGCTGATGTGAATAATTTTGCATAATATTAATAACACGGTTTTTAAATTCTACTCATTATCTTACCACTCAAACAGCACTATTTACTAAAGCGTCAAAATTTAGCTCTATAAATGCTCCATTCAGTGAGTTTGAAAAATAAATATGACACATTTTGCAACCGTAATCGGACAAGAATCCACGATGAACAGAGCAAAATACTTGACTGGTGCCCCTCGCCAAAACGTGTGTTAATGTTCACTTGTTGGATAAAATATGTTTCACTGAGCAACGGAGTAAATTCTATATCAAAAAGCGTTTTCTGACTGCGTGCAGTGCGTAGGTTCCCACTCGATGCCTGGGGAGTTGAAATGTTCAAGTAGTATTGCGCGCTTATTTTGATAAATGCCCTTTGGCCCTGTGACGAGAATTTCGTCCGCATCCTTCTGCTCTTCCAATGTCTGCAAATCAGGGTAAAACGGGAGATCCGAAGAAGAGTAAGTATATGGTATGGACCGAAAGATAGTAAACGAGAAGGAAAAGCATGGGGTTAAATTACAGAGGCATCGTCCGGTAGAGTGTCCAGGCCAGTAACTGCAAGGTGTTTATCGTTCATGGCATCCTGAAGATTTCCGCGTGTGATGCAAAAGCGCTTCATCAACCGATAGACAGCACGAAAGAGGCCATCATATGGTGTTTCCGATTAGTCGGCAGCCTCAATCTTATCGGAGGTAGTTTTGAAGTCATGTTACCAAGTCTTTCTCGAGATAGATTTCAGAGACTGGTAGTCAGGGCAGAGGCGGGGATGGTTTCCGCATAAGTTGTCGGATGTGGGTAGGATCCTCGAGCATGAACAGCAAATTAGCGGCGAAACAACCCAGTACCCACTTGGAGACCGAGTATATAACCAACAGGACTAGGGGATACATTTCATCCAAGTCCCCGTATCCTCCGGGGCGTCTAGAAATGTCTTTAGCTAGTTGTGAAAATGCTTGACCATCCCGTTCGTAGTGGAGTTACAAACTGCCACGTGGATGCGAGTTAGGCATAAAACTCAGAAGGGATACCGGAAAAGGTTAGTTTTAACTTGGACAAAGCAGTCAGTCGTTAAAAGGAAGGGGCAATAAATAAGGCAACCAACCGTCCGAGGAACACACTGACTACCGTTGAAGCTTGACATCAGAAAAAGGGATAGCTACCGACCAGCGGGTTAATGAATCGGCACAGATGAAGAGATAAGGGCAAACACTGAACAGAGGTAGGGTCTCTAAATGTCCGGAGCAACGTGAGTAAAACTTGCACAAGTGCCGGAGAAGGCGCAATGGACCTTGCTCAGTTTACAGCCAAGAAACGCCGATTTTCAAGCTTTCAGGTCCTTGTGCATCCCAGGTTAAACGATGCGGTCGACAACCAACATGTCGGTAGGGCGATTCTCAGGAGAACACCTTGCGGCGAAGAGATGGCGGCACAAGTGGACGGCAGGAGGTGGTGAAGACGTCGAAGTGAATGATGCCGTTTCCAGTAGTCAGTAGCAGGTCCCAGATTTTGAGGATGGAAATAAAATATTTTGTAATCAAACCTAATACAGCTTTTTTCAACATCAAAAGCAACAAAATCGATGCCGGAGAATGCTCGAGATGACCGATCGAGGAAATGGACGTTGCGTCAGCCAACTCATTCCATGACCCGCCAATATAATGAATGCCTAAAGTTAATTGTGACAATTAGTCTATATGGTGGATATAATGGGGTTTGATTTTGTCAGAATTCAATTTGAGAGCAAACTAAATTTGCTAATTATCTGTGAACATGGTGAACTTCCTTTTCTCCCGGACGTACCGAAAGTGTTTCCTGGCAAGTAAGGCGGCAAGAGACTCCCGTCTAAATGTAATATGGTACGATTCAACAGGCAATAACTTTCGGGAGAAGAATGCTAGTGGTTCTGTCTGACATGCAGGATGCTGCTGAAGGCCCGCGCCAACGGAAATATTGGAGGCATTCGGCCATAAGTGGGATAGAAGTATCGAGAGAAGAGTCGTTAGAAATAGTTGCAACAGCTAGGTAAGTCTTCACTTGGGCAAAAAGAGGCAGGATGTTTGCGGACAACTCAGAAAGATCTTTGAGACCCGAGAGGAGTTTTTGAGCTGCAGAATGGTGTCGGCCTAGTTTGGAAGGAAACAGCGGTAGATATTCACCATGATAAGAAAGCGCTGCAATTAAAGTTTGGAAGTGGAAGGCGGGAATTCACAGATAAGTACAACCCTTAGAGAAAGAGGGTTGATGCAAGTAAGTCAACAAGGTACCTTGGAATTTCAAGATAGAGGAAGCTATTCACACATTCGTGTGGATTGATAAGAGCAAAGAATTACTGTAGAGGGTCAAACATTGTTGCGAATTGGTACACGTGTTCTTCAACTGTTAAACTGGCCACCACAGATTTCGTAAAGATAAGCTTCAACAACCAGTAGGCCATGAAGCACACTGTGTACAAATTTCTTAAAGTTCAAGAAGGCGGTTTGGAGTCCAAAAGGACATACACAGAAACTGGAATAGGCAAGAAGGCTGATGACAAAGATCTTCGAATGGTCCTTAGTGGCGACAGAGTTTTAATAGCAATTCCGGAGGAGGATAATAATTGAAAAGCCAGTATTCTATTATGGGGCATCGGAAAAGCCCCGGAAACGCGAAACGGGTAGCAATGTTTGATGTTCACGTTATTCAAGACCTGTTATCACCGTAGGGGCGCCAGTCAACAGGTAAGCCATGAGAAATATGTCCATAAACTTTTAGGCTGACATACGATTCCCGTCTAAAGTGTGTGTTAAAGGTTGGCATCAGTGCAAGCAACACGTGTTGGCGCGAATCGGTGAGGCCTAGAAAACGGAGGGCTAGCGGTTCGAATGCGATGAAAAACTGTGCTTCGGGGCAGCTTCGCTGAATTTTGAATAATCTAGATGGTCAGCTTTTATGGTCTAGTAATGTTATTAGAATGGATGAGAGTTGACCACAAGGGCTGCATCAAGAATGGCATAGGAACGTCAGCCACGATAAAGACCCAAGGAAGAGACAAAGGAGACCGATTTCCAGGGGTGGGGGTAGGTAGCGAACGTGCAGATAGTGGAAATTGCCGCAAACACCTTCTAATGATTCTCCTGTATGTCAACCAATTTAAACGAGAAACTTGTTAAAAATTTAAAGTTTGTTAAAGAAAAATACTGCCTCGGTGTCCCTGGGTGGTATTCACCTCGGGAATAGATTGTAATTCTCTCCATTTGCACATTACGCCTTGATGTTTTCTGCCCATCCTATAGTCGTCCAAAATAATCGAATTCCATTTTTTTATACATAAATACATATATATTTTGCAGGTTTAATTATGAAGAATCGAAAAGATTCCCCTATCGATTTCGATTTACTCAAAGTTTATATGGGGTAAATAACTGACCTTGGATCAATCAGAGCCAATCAGTGACAAGAGCGGTATAAATAAAATATTAGCAGCTTCTGCATACGTCGGGCAATCCCATCATGTCCTTCTTATTGGACTGGCCCGATTATGTCGTGTTTGTACTTCTTCTGATAATATATGCTTCTGTTGGTATTTATTATGGATATTCAGCACAAATAAAAAGCTGTATCGCTCGCATCCTTAGAAAGGACTCAACGGCACCGGCAAAGGAAAAGACCACCGTAGACATGTTTCTGGGCAACCGTCAGTTGACGCTATTTCCCATCCTTGGTAGCACATTAGCCAGCTTTTTGTCCGCCGTGGCACTTATGGGAAATAATGCTGAGGTCTATCGGTATGGAATCGAATTTTGGCTGTTAATCCTGGGGTATATCATTGCTTTCCCAGTTGCAGCCGAAGTCTACACCCCAGTATTCTATAATTTGGGGTTAACTAGTGCTCATGAGGTATCTAAATGTGCTTGGCTTATTCTTAAAGTACCTAGAACTGCGGTTCAGTCGTCTGGTAAGGTGGTTGGTAACACTGACGTTCGAGTTTCAAATGGTAAGCTAGACGTATATCAACATATATTGAACTTCTGTATTAATATTGCCTTGTTTCATGTGTCTCTGCTAGTTTTTCTGGAGTTGGTTTACACACAGATATTTAGGAATATCTGAATTTCTTATTGGGCGAAACATAAGGTTTACTTCATGGTTACAGCCTTTAATTTCCGAGACTGGTTTCCCAGCTTGTCTTTCAGCCGTATAGATGAGGCGTTAAAACAATTTAAAAATTTAGCCATTCTTATCAAGTGATTTCTTGGTGGTCACACATTTATGCAGTTATCCTTTATGTACAACATTAATATAGACTTACCGAAACCCACCTTTACTTACTAGAGGTATAAAATGGAATTTAAAATATCTAAGATTTGCCGAAATAATTATCGTGGTAATAACTTTTAATAATTTTATTGCCTTTGTTGTAGCTCATATATATGGCCGTAGTTCTCTATGCTCCTTCACTTGCCCTAAACAGAGGTAAAAGTATAATTTTTAATGTACTTCAACCCGTTTCTGCACCTATTTCAACACTGTGTATTTTTAAATTAATAATTTTTTAAATTGTACGGTAGAACGTAGTTACCCGAGTAAACCCTTTGCACCAGAACCTCCAGTAAATGTTTATTTGTCATTTTAGTTATCTTCAAAACGTTTGTCTTCAGGAAATCTTTAGACATGCCTATTTATACGTTCTTTTTACGACATACCCACCATATTTTATCACGTTTATTTGTTGTATTTATACTTACTGAGTTCCCACTAACGTTCTATGACTGCTTCGTTCTTTTCTCACGTTTACGCCCCCTACTCATCCGAAGATTTCGTTTTAATTAAATGAAAAATACACTTCACTTAATTTAATAATTTCACTCCGTTTGGCATCACTCGATGCTTATTATAATCGATTGTTGTTTCCCGGACAGATGAAACCCCGTTCTTTTATTGATACCCTCCACACACGTTTTCTTTCTTGTCTTAGCAACAGACAATTCCTTCCGTTGTACCGTCTGACAGTCTTAACTTTAGCTCTACGTTCAAAAGTGGAACCTTTTTGTTCTTATGTTATTTTAGAGCTCAACTCACTAATCTTTTCCGTTCAGCTGAATTAATTTTAGTGTGCTACTCAGAACTGGCTATCCAAAACAGTCACCTATTATTTGCATTGAAAAGATTACATAACTTTACAGGCTCTAACTTTTATATTAGAAAAACAGCCCTAAGATACAAAATCCTACAAAATAGCCTTTTTAAGAATAAATATTTTACCTTAATTTTTACCTTAATTGTACCTAAATTTTGGTTGGTACAGTTTCATCGATCTTACTTGAGTGAAGCATTTTTTTTAAAATTTTTAGTGACTGGTTGGCCCTTTATATGCGTCAATTCTCTTAACGGGGATTTTGGCCACCTTCTATACTGCTATGGTATGTGGTTTTACGTTATTGTTTTGTATAAATTCAATCTTACCTCAAAAGTGGTTCTCACTTAATTCACATCTGACAAATGAGTTTCAGAATTTTCCGGCAGTACAGAGCCGATAGCAGCTCTGGTAGTGGTACGCTCATCGATCGCGTTACAGAACACGCTCGTCTCCTTGTAGCTCACTCTCGAGACCTGCGGTAGCCACACATCGGTTAGTATAATAGAGGTTGGGTATGGCTGGTTGATGATGGCTAGTAGACTTAAAACGTATTTTCCAGTCGCTAGCAACTTTCCGATGAAAGAGGCTGCCTGTTTCGTTAGATTTGTAGCGGTTAACATCAGGTCTTCGAGCCGGAAAGGTTTTCATGTGAACCTCAAGATTTGGGCGTAGTGCTCAGAGCTATGCCTGCAACTGGTCTGCGCCCTACGCTCTGAGAAGAAGCCGAGAATTTGCCCTTGAACGCATTATTTTTGTCAGTCTAGACAGCTCCTCCTGCGGTTTGAATACCAAGCCGTCAAGGTGGCTTTTTGGATGCTGAATTTTTGTGTCACTCAGAGCCATCCTGTTAATTTAAAAAAAACCATGACTTCGTTTTTCTTCGTCGCATTGGTTATTTATGGTAACTGGTTGGCGATTGACTAGTCCATGGAAGAGGAAAGAACGGATCTGATCAGCACATTCCTCACGTTAACAAATCTGATGCACTTGCATATTCCGGGACACATTAAGACTCGTGGCCTGGAAGGCTGCAATTTAACTGAGTTACTCTGTTATTCTTAGGCCTTGAGAATCAGACTGTTCTATTTACTTTTTAATGTGGTATTTTATGACATTTTCACTTATGGGGTACCTAAGTCGCCCTTATCATTGTCTGTTACACTTGGTAGTGACCATTTCGTATGTAGCGAACATAAGCGGGCTGTTAGCTTTGTCACCTACCGAGCTCTCCTCTGATCGCCTTGCCAGGTAGATGAGGGAAGAGTTTGGTAGACGACGTGAAAGGCTGCTCCATCGTAAACTAGTTTACGCGCACGTCACTGGTGATGCGCCCACTCTGTGGGGCAGGCGGTAGACTTCATCGCTTGCGACGATCGAGCTGCCAGGAGTCACATACTTTCTGAGGACGTGCCATGTATTTCGATAAGCTTTGCCCGTTTTGCATTCAGCTCTAGGACAATTTCTTTGCCTTTAGAAAAACATAGCGGACAGAACCTCTTTTTATCTTTACTTGCGTCGAGTGTATAGGCATAGACAGCAACTCGCTTATCAGCACTAGGCGGCCATTGCTGACGTACAGGTTCCCACGTCGTGCACCTCTAGTTGCCGTTCTCGTACAACGCGGCCGCGATCAGGTCCGTTAGAGTTGTCATGCATGACACTTTAGTAAATGCGGTGGAGAAGTTCGATCCTGGTAGTTTTATTATTATTGTGTTGGACTTGGACAGCGTCAATATCGAAGAACAGGCACTTTCAATGTCCTTTTTGTGAGTAATGCCAGTTCGCAAACTTGACTTTTGGTGAAGGTCCGACCTGGTTGCATCTCGAAGCCACCATATCATAAGTTGTATCCAGTAAATATTTTTGGCCGTGCAGATTCGACAATATCGGGTTCAGGCGAGGTCAAGTGATAACTTTCACCTTTTTGCTCATTTTCAGGGTGGAATAAAAGCAGTGGTGTGGACTGACCTCGTTCAAGTTACAATAATGCTGGGGGGTCTTATCTGCATTCTGGCTTTTGGTGCAAATCAAAGTGGTGGCATAACAGAGATCTGGAGGATCGCCGGCGAGGGTGGCCGCTTAAATATACTTGAGTGAGTCCCCCCTCCCACTCAAACTCGAAAGCCCCGCCTTATTAATGACTTGCAGTGACAGGGTTAGTCGTCGAATAACATGCTCACATCACCTGATTGTCTTTCTTAAGGGCTCTGAAAAAGCCACATGATGTTGCAGCAAGTAAAAGCTGTCTCATACGTGTTAAAACTCATTCATTTCACCCGGCGAAGTTTTTTTTTTCAGACAACGATCGGTAGTACTTTCGTCCCTTTCGGTGCTGAGGAATCGAATTTGTCTGGTCTTTGTTCGCTGTCTTTGTCCTATGCCTGGTTTGATTGCCACTGTCTAATCTCAAAGGCCAATCTTATTAGGTGTGCGGAAGCGTCCTCGAAGGTACCCAGAGTGTTCCGTTTTTACTAAAACAGCCTCAGACAAAGCAGTTTCAACTCTTCCATAATCTGCTTCGCTTTTATCCGGGTTACGTATTTTCTTCCCAATCTCCAACCCATTTCATCTGCCATTAAATTCTAAAGCCCGTTTGTGGGTTATGGGTCATATTGAATTATTTTGCAAAAATTCGAAACTAAGGGGTACTTGGTTGCCATATCCATATTGGCCAATTAGACACCCAGGATGTTCAACTAAGGACAAAATTCATGCGTATTCATTGACACCTGCCTGAACGTCACATTTTCCTTAACTTCTACCGCATGTCTGCATGGCTGCTGTCGACACTCCAACTTATTTTCTTTCAGTCTCAATCCGGATCCGTTTGTTCGCCAGTCAACGTGGACACTGGTGATTGGTGGTGCTGGTATGGTCCTCAGCATCTATGCCACCAATCAGACACAAGTTCAGCGCTATCTCGCCTGTAAGGACCTAAAAACAGCCCGACAGTAGGTTTTATATGTGCTTATTTTACATAATAGAATTTTTTGTCGGATTTCTCGAATATTAGGGAACTAGTTTCCTCTTTCTGTATAGAAACAGGGTTTTCTCTCCATATTTTCGAACATTTTTAAAGCATAAAAACAAAAGAATTTTACAACTTTCCTCCTTATGCTAAAACGCTTTTTTCTCACTGTCCGACCTCATTCGTCTATGCATACTACTTTGCTCTGTCGAAATGGAGGGCTTCCATGAATTTTAGTTAATTCCGGATAAAGCACACCGTATTTGGCCTTCATGAACCCAGGAATTCTTGTTCCTTTCTCTAGAAAGACATGGCTCCTGATAAGGGAGCGCAACAGTACCATCTACCAACAAATTCATTTTACTATAGGCTTCTCCGTCGTCGTCCTTTCAAGGAAGAGCAGTTTCGAATACTTTTGCTGGGAGCGCTTTATAGCCGATTTGTTCAACTTTAAGCATCGCCATCTGCACCATCAACAGTAGTAAAGTTATCAAAAAATTGAAATCCTAAGTATTTGACCTACCTTCAGCGTGTTCACTTGTGGTGTCTAGGTGGCATATATTGCCATGATATCCATTCTTTTGCAAATATTCTGCCAGTCCCTTCTAACTAAATATTACTCAAGTCCTCCTCCGCGATAATACTCCCTTGGATTTTAACTCGCGAAGAAACTGCTCAGTTAAGTTCATTTATCGTGTCAGAGTTACCTACGATTATAGCAAGACTAACACTAGCCCGAAACCGTTTATTCTTACGGGTTTGCCTTTGGGAAAATGGGGAACTACTCTAGCTTTGGCCCACTTCCATTGTATAAGGTCGTCGCTATACATGACTGGAGGGAGCATTCTGACGAGCACTCACCTCGTATGCATAGGTAACTTCAATGGTATTAGATCTTAGAAGCTATGTTCCTATCTGACTGCTAAGTATGGCCCCATGGTCAGCAGCTCATATTCTGGGAAGACGCTAGACTCCTGATGTGATGTAGGGTGCTCTCGGGCATGTTTAAATTCCTCTAACACGAGGAGAATAATTTCGACAGATTTTTCATTCTCCATGACAAACCTATGGATTTTAATGTATGGTCACCATAAAAGTTTTCTTTCAACTATGTGTTATCCAGAAGGGAGGCATTCTACCTATTAAAGACGCCTATCTCGTCTGCAGAATTTCCGTGTTCTTCTTCGCTGATTTTTCCTGGGTTACTCAGTTCCCAATCTCATTCTTTTTCACGTTATTTTTTGTGTGTCACTGTTGCCTGGAACTGTCACGCTCTGTACAGTCAAACTTCCAAGAGAACTTAGCAAAATAAATTGTCCCTAATTTTGCTCGTTAGGCAAAAGTATGCAGGTATTTGCATGGAAATTTTAGGCCTCACAATCCGATCGTGATGATAATGACGTTGATGGTAGTGGCGGAAGCGGTAGCAAAGTTCTCGAGGACTAAGAGCAATCGAGATCAGACACAAAAATTATCGAAATAACTTAACTTACCTTATTTTGACCGCCTTGTAGGTTTCGTAATGGTGTAGCTTCTAGAACTCCTTTTGGGTTATCGAAAATGCTTTCAATATCCTCATACAAGTGGTCGGTTGACGTATGAGCACGGCAGTCCGAACTGTACACATCGTCGCTAGTCATTGTTGGTATAACCCATTCGGTTGAACAAAGTTGCGTGCGCTTTATGCTGGCCTGAACTTTCACGCAATGGGGAGTGACAATTTTATGTGCCCTTGACCTTCAAAATTTTCAATTTATGTTGCAGTCAATATGGATATTATTTTGAGGTATTTTGTTCCGTTAGTACAATGGTTGACCTCTCAAACTCTCCATTTTCACCCAGACGTCCTCAGTGATTTCGATATTAAAACAAGTTTCTGCCGTTTCCTATTAATGTGATTTTGATAGGGGAAACTTATATGCAATAAGGAAACTGAAAAGTATGGTTGGCCGATGACGGAAAGTAAGCCAGACATATTTATTCCAGTCTGGCGAGGCTCGAGAGTGAATCTAATGGCACAACCGTATGTCCCTTAATGTAATCAGTGAGGACCCATCTACCATTTGTTAATATTACCGATCGCAACCGACAGGACAACGAGCCCGTGGCCCAGTGGTTAGGGGGTTAGACTCCTAACCAACAGATCACGGGTTCGAGACACTAGCCAATATGGCGTGGCGATTTTACGCCACCCTTGTCCTTCCAATTTCCCATTGATGGTGTTTGCACTCAACGAGTGCATGCTCATCCTCTACCGATTCCAATAAAAGATTTTCCACCTGATACCAGAAAAATCGCCACTGCTCTCCTGATCATTGTTTTCAAAGTCAGATCTTCGTGTGTGACTCTTTTGTTTTATACCGCACAGAAACTTCGGTGGTATCACCGTTATTACCTGGTGTCCGATGAATGCATTCAACATCCCCATGGAATTTTCCGGCATTTTGTGTTATCCTTGCATCACCGAAAACTTCCAAAGTTTTTTTTACTTGTAACACCGTAGACTATTCGAAGATGTGACGTTTTTTCCTAGGTTCTTTGGCTATCGTAAGAATATCGTGTGTTCTTACTCAAATAATCGACGTGGTTGTCATCTGGTAGGTTCTAGATCGATTAATTAGAATGTCCTGTTTGTGTACTCACCTTACCATATCAGAATTGGTGGGATCCATACATTACAGTGGGCAGGTCGCTTAACTTTAATGAAATGTGATTAACCTCAGGGCTCCTGCTCGGAACCTCGTCACTCAGGTGGTTAGGGCCTTCACTTACTAAAGCCTTGCCCTTACTGTTGTGCGTTCGAATCTCATTTAGTTCGCCGAACTTGTCACAATTGAGTCAAAGGAATAATGTTAATGGTATCCACCTATCAGACCAACAGCCGGATTGTATACGCACATTACGTTTTACCTTGCACATGCCATTGACGAGAGCAGCGATAAATAATAGGAGATTTATAACCTCCAAGACCTGGGGAACTTGAGCGGCTCTTCTCGTCTTAGTTAACACCGTCGGTCACTCATGCCCCAATCTTTGAACGAAATGGCCTTTATTTGGCTCACGTAGTCCAATTTCATCGTTGAGCTGAATGTTCTGCTACTTGTTATACTTAAAGATTAGAATTTTCCAGAAATAGCCATTTCGTCTTGCCTTGTTAGCCAGAACTTGATTCCATCACCTTCGGGCTTTCCTACGGTCCTATCGTCATACAAGTTATTAGAACTAGTGTATGCAAATAATGAGAGGTCGTGTACCTCGTTTGTGAGCATTTAGGGTACCGACATGAAGGCAATGCGTCGGTAAAAAATGCTTATTTGGCTATCGCGTGCGATAGACTGCGTGCAGTCTTCAATCATGAATGCAAAACTAAAAAAATATAACAGAAAGTTACTGCAAATAACACTTAATGAGGTTTCCAGTAGTTAAGCGTGTAAACATAATAATTGGCATTGTCTTGCCCAATTGTGCTGTTTAAAAACTTGAAGGCCTTGAGCAATGGCGTATTCTATTCCTCTATGGCACATGATATCGCTAAAGGTTTGAAGTTCTTAGACCTGGCGATTAGTACTTACCTTTTCACTTTCCAAACCCTGGTTATTATGCTTATGCCCACAGGTATTGTGCGACCATCGGTCTTTTCTGTCACCGACGCAGTTTACTATCAGGCGAATATCTGACGTTCCATCCGTTCTAAATTTTTAAAGCTTGAAGCATTTCCCAATCCATTTGCTCCTTACTCATTAAAATTATTTGTTGGTTAAAATAAATCGAATACTGTTTGCTCTGAAGACATGGAACCGCTGCTAAGGCGTTTTGGGTCCAAAGTATGGCTAACCGTTCAATTGATTGATCCTGCGCTACAATAAATTACTGTTTGGCATGTACACTTTGCTTCTGTTTACTGCATCTTTGTGGTATCCTTCTTCCGACAGGGCTATTCACGCAAACTTGGGCTTCAATTCTCTTTTCTTGTCCATCCAAATGCTCTGCGGACTGGTCTCCTATGCTGTTTTTGTGGGATGTGATCCCCTACTTGATGGGCACATCACGGCCTACGATCAGATCTTCCCCCACCTTGTCATGCATTTGTTTCAAAACATTACAGTCCTTCGGGGTATCTTCCTATCAACAATTTTTGCGGCTGCCTTAAGGTAAGCCGTAGTTATTTCCTCCAGGGGCAATATTTAAACTTTTATTGCCCTAAGAAAATGTCTACCGCTCGGATTGGCGGACCTCAGGACTATGTTCACATGTGACCTTGATTACTTTAATCACCACTTCTGCTACCGTTTTTATGGATTAGTAATATAAATATTGATTGAATTTGCCGAAATGATGCCGGGACTTATCTATTGCCTTGCTTTCACCTTCGCCATCTTAAAAAAACTTCGGGATTGATTTATAGTAGCCTAAATTTGTGCTAGCTCTCGATTAGGAAAACTTCTATTCACTTCAATTGATTCTTTTTTTGCGATATCCATGTTAAATCAAATAGGTTCCATGGAAATGATTGGCCGAATTTCCTTTCTTCCATTCATGTTGTGGGAACTGGTGTCTTCTTAGAATTATTGTTTGACACTTTCAGATAATCTAGTGTTGACTCTTTTTGACTGTTTCCTGCAGTAATCTCCTGAAATATATAAAATATTTGATGTACTCTTTGACTATCTCTGGGTTCGTTTACAACTGATTGATACACACAAAATCTCAAGTTAACTATGACGCGATAACATGCCCGCTTTTGGGGTGCAAACCCTTATAGATAGCCATTTTAAGTGGACGTAAGTATGGTACTTAAGATACAAATTGTTTTTATCCTGCATATATATTTTAATCTCCATAAGAACAGACCTGGTGGGTTACATCATACCTTTTAAGCAACAATTAGAAGCCCATGAATTATAAACTGCAAGTGCCATAATTTAAGGCTTCAAAATTCACAGACCTCAACCTAAATACCCGATATACGTTTGAAGACCTTAACGCTGAATGAAAAGAAGAGCGCGAGAACGAATTCCAGCTTACCCAGACAAAAGTTGGGATATTGAAAGCTGACAACGGCCAATGTGCCAGAAATAGCCATTCAAATCTCCCTTCTCTTCGGTGGTTCTCTTGTGTAATTAATGGTCGTTGTACGTTTGCTTGTGGGAGCTCTAGATTGAAACCGATGACCAACCGGACGAGCGCCTCCCATGATATATATATATATATATATATATATATATATATATATGTATATATATATATTGGTGGATAGTCGCTGACCGATCGCTTAAAGGAACTCACTCGTCCCGTTCTGCCATGAGGTTAACTGTTGAACCCCACAAGTAGCCGCATAGTTGAAAGTATTATAAGCGAAATTACTTTATCAACAAAGACAAACGATACTGGAATAATAATTTCTGATTTATTTGGCGTCATCAGCCAGCCATACTCAGCCCCAGGTGTTGCAACACCTATCCTTGATTTTCGTCTGCATGTAATACTAGCTGCTGTGTGGCTGCTGGCAGAGCTCGAGAATGATCCCCAAAGCATAACGAGACGTGTGAGACCCCTAACAGATCGATGAGCGCAAATCTACTATCGTTTATATTCCCGATCGAAATCGACAGGAAAACGACCCCGTAGCTCAATACTTAGAGCATTGGAATTCTAACCAACTGGTCGTGTGTTCAATCCTCAGATTTTGCAGCTCCTGGGCTGGCTAGTAACGGCTAATAAACCAGAAATGTCCATTCAAGTCTCCCTTGTCTTTGTCAGCAATGTTCTTCTGCATGTAAATATGAATAGTGAATGCGAAGGTTAGAACCCTAGGAGATTGCATGGGAAGGGACAACGTTTGTTCCAGCACTGGAACAATTTATTATTATTCTTAGCCTTCAAACTGCTGCAGGAGTCCATCGTCAGAGATGGCAGCAACAGCAAAAAAGGGTGACACTTATTGGGGCTACAAACCAATCAATGATCACTGACGCAAATCTAGAAATAACTGGAGGACGATGCACGCTGGCGCCAAATCGATACATCGATTGACTGAGTTCCCATCTGTGGACCACGATTCAATCGATCCTCGTCTCGTCTTGTTTCCGGTGTGGGTGATTATCTTGACGGCTGCAACTTGTGATAATTCATCACCCCGTCGCACCGCTAGCTTATGTTCGTGTACGTGCGATCCCAGCATTCGTTTACTCTGGCCTGCCTAATTGCGAGGAACGTTTAAGCATGAGATGCGATACACTTCCCCAGATTTCCCTTCGTGGTCTGTTCGGTCTTTTGATTTTCATCATCCATCTGCACTTCGTAATTTCGGGTCCGGTGTGCAATGCCAACGCCTAGTGCGGCAATAATGCGTTCAGTCGCTTCTTAGACGTCCTTAACGTATGCCAGAGCGTGATATGTCCTTCTTATCGTTGCGTGCATTGACGGACAACGTCGGGAGGTTATGCATTCCGAGAAAATATTTTTAAAATTATTTTATCTCTGAAAAATTTTTTCCTTGGAACAATGAGTTTTCGCTAGACTAAGTAGGCCTTTTAAAAAGGGCTGGGTTTATGGGAGATATAATGCATACTCCCAAAATGCAAGATGACTTCTAAGTATAGAGCTTTGCGATAAACTGAGGTTTTCAATGTTCCATAAGTCTTACTGTGTACGAGGAAATAAAAAAACTGGGGGTTGTTCGTCAACCTCTGTTTCGACGGTAAAGTGAATTCCGAGAAAAGTAGAGTTGCAGTTGTTGTGGAGTAATTCTAGTTGATCCTTTTGATGACAACAAATGTATCATCCACGCTGTGCGGCCACATTGTCCGGACATTCTATAGCCAACATCATGAAGTGTACGTAATATATTTTTTATTTTACCATATGTTTATCAGTGCTACATCACCCCAAGAGTAAATCTCTCGTAAAAAATTATATTTTAGAATTTAAGCTATGCGAATTTGGTTGCCTGCTTTCTATATGGTTAGTGACGTAACACTTGAGCTGCGCCTTAAATTAACGCACAACTTCTAATCGAAGGATATCCGACCCAAATGCATCTGCTCCAATCGCCAATTAATGATGGTCAGCCCTCGTTTAAATGAATATAGAGCAATCGTATGTTGGTTAAATTAATAAAATTTATTCGAACAGAAAGGGAAAAGGTTGCGACTCGAAAATGTGTATAAAATGAGTAAATTCTATTTTGTTGAGGTACATACGGCCTCTTCTTTCAAAAAATAGAGTAGATATATCAGTATACGTGCCAAAGTCGTTTGAAAAATACTTTTTATATGCTCTTAAGCTGAATATTTTCTTAAAATTAGTGTAATATGCAATAGTTCAGGTGTTTAACTGTCTGGTGCTTGATTATGTTGTTCAAGCTGTGGTTAACTGAGGTGAAGAGGATTTCTTTTGATTTCGCGGCAGAAACGTCACGCAGCTAAAAATCACGTGTTGTGTTGTCAGTCAGTGACGTAAAGGATAAAGTATAAATATCAGCTACAGCCACAGACATACAATTTTCTGTGTATCAAGAGAGCACATTCGTATGAGTACTGTGTGGCTTTTGGCGACAGTGAATTCTGCTGAGTTTCATTGTGTCCTTGAAATTTCAGTAAATACTCTGCGGTTTTCAGTATTCACAGGAGACTGCCAAATGAAATATAGGATACCTAGGTAGCAATGATTTACTGAGTAGGAGCATCGTAGTTGACGCGGACTGCTCTCTGTGGAAATTTGCAATTGTGCGTTACGAGGGGCAAAATCAGGTTATTTTAAATGCTTACTATTAAATCCTTCTATCAAATGCTTACTATCAAATCCATCCAGGTAGCCTTTTAGCTTAAACGCATAGTTAAGGGTTTCGGTGGTGGTTCCGTGGGTTTTCGCGTACGTTCTTTTTTCTGTCTCCCCTAAAGTTTATCCTTTGCTGGCTGCTAGTGCCATGTGTGCTTTCGTTTACGTTCCCAAATATTCTTTCTCTTAATAACCCAGTACACTCTCCTCGGGCATCAATGGCATCGCTTGCGTGCTGGTAGAGGACATCTTCCTGGATGCCTACCTGCGATTCAACAGTGGAAAGAAGATGGAGCAGAAGCAATTCCTTCTCTTTGCTCGTCTGCTAGGTAGGCTGAATGGTCGCTTGATTGTCTTTACATCTGAGCTTCGTTTTTCTTAAAATCACCAATTTCATTCGAATCACTTCTCAAGGTGGCTATTCACCTCAATGCTGTTAACGGGACTTACTGCCTTAGCAATTTTGTCCTTCTGCACGTGGAAAGCACTTTGAAACAGTTTTAAGTACTACTGCGCTCTCGCTCTCTGTCGAGGAGGTTACAAGAGCCGAACGCGAGAATATGTTGTCAGCAGTAGGCTACAACCTACCTTGCTGTTGACATTAATCTTAAAGTCTAAAGAAGAGGGGCGGACCAACTTTCAACTGGCGTCTGTCAAGTCATTGCGTTTTTCGAAACGCTAGACAATCTCAGAAGGATAAAGTACACTACCGCGTCAAGGCGAAATCACGCTGCTGAACTGAGCGACTACATGTTAACCTGGTCTGGTCTAAGGCACTCTGCAAAAAATCTAAGGAAGTAATTTTCAGACCAACCGCAGGCCCCGCAGCAAATGAAGTCTCTTTAACTGCGGGCCATTTGCAGATGCGCAGAATGTTTGCATTCCGCAGTACACCGATGAATGCATTGTTATCACACAAGCTCACGTCCAATGGTCAAAGAGGTAGGGGCAGTAGTAACGTGATTGGCAGATCAGTCTCACCTAAGAGAGGCTGAAGAGCAAACCAACCTGATTACGTGCACACGGGTGCTGAAAAATTGCCGATATGATCTGTCTTTTTAGCGATGGAAGTATGTCCTGTCATCTCACCCCTCTTCTCTTTTGTCCCACACCCAGCCGTTCTGCTCGGCCTCATCATCGTTGGTCTTGCCTTCCTTCTGAAAGTTGTGCCCGCTGGTGTGCTGACTATGGCCTTCAGCATCTTCGGCGCTGTGGGTGGCCCCATCCTCACGGTCTTTACACTGGGCATCCTCTTCCCTTTTGTTAACAAGTGGGTGAGTTGACTCGTGAATTTTTGTAACGCTTAGAAGTTGTCCTTGGACAAAGTGGGAGATATGTCCATTACCACAAAATCCGCAGGCATCGACCAGTTTTGCACGTACGGTTGTGAATTCTTGGCTGCGCGCGTAAAAATGGTCAAGATTGAAGGTGATTTACCATCTTTGCCGGATGACTGAATAGACTGTGGTTCTAAATACCCCATTCCTATTTCGGGCGGCGTTACGCTGATTACCAGGACTGTTTCGGTTTAGAGTTGGGTGAGTGTTCGAGTAAGGTTAGGTTTGTGTGAGGTGTAGGATTTAGGTTTCAAATTGGGTTAGGACTAGGGTTTTAGGTTACGACAGGGAAATAGGTAGCGTAAACCACCTGTGTTACGGAGATACATGTAGCCGTGTCTATTACACACTTACATGACTTGGAACGAGCCACAACGTGGCGAGGATATCAAAAAGACGATTGTGAAGGCTTGCCGACGTTTGTCGTCTTCCACCTGATGAACTCAACGTTGGTGCTCTAGGTCTGGTCCCTATATCCACCTAGAGACTTCCAAGGGGAAAAAACCTCCAAAGTTGGCTCGAAAAAATCCGTCTGGACCGTCCGTGGTAGTTCTTTGACCTTTGCTACCGAGTTGCTGCAGCTGTAGGAGAGCGTCCAGGCCGAGCGTCCAGGTCATCAAGCGTGGAAAGGTACAATCCGCGATATTATTGGGGCCATTTAAATTATAAATGATCACAGTCTTACCATTTGCATGAACAAACTGACTATGAAGATTTTTTGCGCCAGCCAAGTGACGTTGCTGCCATGGTAGCTCCTACACGACTAGCTTTCGCCTATTGAAAGCCAACGCGATGTCAGCGTCGCTGTTGTTTGCAGACACAATTTCTCCTTTCCAGGTTTGCACCAATAAGCAGTTTTATTGATCGGGAAATGTTGTTGAGCAGCAGTGGTAGATTTCCGCGTAAAGGCGAGTCACGTTAGATACTTCAGTTTCCTTGCACTACTCTCCTCAAGGGCGGTTTAATGCGAACATTCCCGGCGGTTTTCTTCGTGCGGTGTGCGAGTAGAAATGACGAGCTTTTCTCAACTTGCACCAGCAGTTTCCCAACAACAGACAGTCTGAGAACTCATTTGGTAGATGCATCTCAGTCGACTGAGATTCCGTTCGATTCCATAGCCATAAAACCGCATTGGAGAACTCACTTAACAACAATCCGCCCTAAATAGCCTCTGTCCTGATAGAATCAGCGTCCTGTGCGAGTGCACAGACACTTAAAATGCACAAGAACAAAGGTCTAAAAGCTCATGTGTATGTGACAAACGGTTCCCAGTGGATTTCAGGGAAAATGTGACCTGGTCGCTCAGAGCTGTTGTGACACCACTTTCAAACTAGATTGGTCAATAATGTGATCGTGATAACCGTTGAGTTATTTCTCAGTGCCTGCGGGTGTAACACTATAACAAACACACCTTGACGTAGCAGTCAACCTCCCCGCACGTGTGCTCATGCATTGGCGGTGGAAGAATAGTTTTCATGCTTCGAAGGGACCAACTGGCAAAGGTTCGATTGCGTCAGACAACGCAGACGCCGTAATATTAGTTAGGATTCGTGCCTACTGAAGTGTTCTTTAAGAAAGATCCAATCGGAAAGGCACCGTTAGTAGAGAAAGACTACTAGTGTATGTCATGCTCGATAACACTACCATTTGCTGTGCCACGTTTGCTTATTAGTTAAATGTGGGGTGTCACCTTTTTTGTAAGTAGTCTTCTCTGAAGGCTATTTCCTCTTTTTGTCACCGGTGTGCCCACCAGCAGCTAAGCCATTCGGATCCCGCCCGTCTTTCCAAATTTTCCTTTTGCCATCTTATCCAGGTTCCGATGCCTCGCGACACTGGTGGCTTATAATTTCGTCAGTTTAACTTAACCGTTTACAATAACAACTATTATCTTGTATCAGATTGAAACGCACCTAGGGTAGCATTGTCACTCCGTGCACTGTTTCTGTGAATGGCAGCGATCCCAGACACGTGTTTCACAGATTTAACTGTCGCACCATGCTGTGACTGAGAGTCGCTTCGAAAAAACCCAGTGTGTATTCGGGAATTTTTAATTCGTTGGCAACAGACCGTCGTCAGAAGAAATGAACACGAGTGACGAGGGCGAGCGGCGAGCGGCGAGAAGACTTCAACGAACAGTATGCATGTTTGCCAATGAGGTGTAGTTCGATAGAAATGGGTGTGGTTTATGGTGAACAGAGAGGATGATGGTTTAATTAGTAGTCGATCTCCTAGGCCTGAACTCTCTGTCGTTATGGTTTTAACGGGGTGAGTTAGGCGAATTTCACAGGAGGAGTAGAGGTGGGTACATTTTTCCGAGGATACAAACCTCTGCTATGGGCCACTTGCGGTTTTCGGTTTACCGGTAGCGAGACACCATCCATTTGCGTCCCTGGAGCCGTTATACTGTAAGTCGAAGATCGACATACAGCGATCACAGCGATGAACGGCCAGCCGACGAGTCACGAGTAGGTGACATCTGGGCTACCGTAACTGATTCTATTCTGTTGCTCCGTTGGGACGAGATCTTTAAGTCCTAGCGACGCTTTACACCAGAAGAAGTTGGCGTGTGGGCAATGGGACTGTCAGTTTCATTTATTTGTGGTGCAATGGTTCTATAAATTCCTCCCACGGAAGGCAAAATGTTTAAATCTTCGTAGTTACTTTTTGCCATTTAATTGGATGCTGTTCCTTGTGTTTGATGTCCTGAGCGGATTACTAAAATACTCATGGGAGGTCCTCCGGGCCTCTTCAACAGGTTCACTTTGTTGCAGTGTTAAAATGCAACTTCAAAGGGAGTTCTGTTTGATAATTTCTTTTAGGCTGATCTACGCATAAGACATGTTCCTTTTGGAAGTTTTTGTGAGTTCCTTTTCATTTCGTTTCTATAAACACAGATCTAGCAGCGGGAGATGGCATCTAATGGCTCTTTGCGGTGAAATCTACTGCTTGAAACACGTTATTCAGTCTCTAGCAGGCTATTTATCATAACAAAGGTGTCGTCCATGTATTGAGCCACAGTTTTTGGTTTCTGCATCGAACGAATTCTTCGTTTAGTCGCAGTAGAAATAGTTCAGAGAGCAACTCTGATATCGCTGCATCAACTGGTGTTCCTAATATTCGATGTTTGCTGCGTGAATGTCGAACTGACGATACTTTTTAAGGCAGAGATGGAAAACGTTTCTAAAACTGGTTCGGCAGCACTTCAGTGGAATCTTCACGTATGCGTCGACTGGCTATTTCACTAGCCAAATAATATGGCATTTAGTAGAGGATTTTGGCAGATTTGAATAATTCCTTTGACCCACTTATGAAAAACTCGGTGGCCTCAATGGGATTCGAACCCACGCCAGCAAGGGGAAGGCTTTAGTACAGCCAACTGAGCTACGATGCACATGTACTTAACGTCGGACGAAGACCTGGAAAACCAGCGACGAACATTTCCCGCCTTTCCCGAAGGACGTATTTGGCGTCAGTTTATATTTACTGGTCGCCTGTCTTCTAATCCATGTACAGTGAAGGTTGGGCGCTCACCAATCGCGTTACGGAACACATTCGTCCCGCTCTGCCTTGGGGCTCGCTCATAAGTCCGACCAGCAGCCGCACAGACGCCAGTATATTTGCAAGCAGAATAGCATTACCACCATTGACAAGGGAGACTAGAATGGTCGTGTCTGGCTTATTAGCCGTCATCAGACAGCCATGCCCAACCACAGGTGTTGCAGCACCCGAACCTCGAACCCGATAGCAATCGACAGGACAACGAGTCCGTGGCTCAATAGTTGGGGGTCGGACTTCTAACCAAGGAGCCGTGAGTTCGAGCCTCGGGTGCTGTAGCACCTGGGATTCCGTATGGCTGTCTAATGACGGCTAATATTCTGGAAAATGAATGTGTTTTTGTCTCCCTTGTCATTGTTGGCAATGCTATTCTGTCTATATTTAAGCATAGAAGACGGGAGGACGGTTGAGTTGGAGGGGTAGGTTGATTCGGAACTGTTTCGGGCTTGTTTGCTTTCATTCACCGGGTTATAACCCCTGACCACTAGCCATAACCGAGAATCCAAACGTGCACAGACACTTGGCGCAGATGGTTCATCACCGAGTTGTACGCACTTCGTCGAACTGAAATTCATCAGTACTGGCCATTTTCCCATCCTCTGGCGCTGCATATCAGGTATTTACTAACTGCCTGCCGTGAAGCACGTTGTGAACATTGGTCGAGCTCGAAGTCAAACTGTCATATAGGGTAATTATTCACTTGGGAATGGTCACTTGCATACCTCCGGAACTCTGTTGCAAAAGTCACTGGATCCTCTATACCAATTGGAAATTGCCTTCCCTGCACCTCTGTCTGACATTTCCAGTTTTTTTGAATAGCATCCAGCAATCCAACCCTATGCGGTTCTCCTTGATTTGCCTTTCAATTTCCATTTTCCCCAAGGGTGCACTATTCGGTTTTCTTGGAAGTCTCGCCTCAGGCATAGGGGATGGCTCTCGGCGGCATTTTCGCCTACACTTATAAGGAGTACGTTGCCGTGCCTCTAACCAATACCAGCTGCCCCTTGGGATCACCTCCTATGCATCTGAACACCACAGCTCCCGCCTCGGGAGAGCTATGAATGGTCCTTTTTCAATCTTTCCTCTTTCTACTATACACCGCTTTGTTTGCTCGTCGGTATCATCATTTCCTTTCCAGTCAGCATCTGTACAGGTGGGATTCCTGAAAAACTGGTCGTTGGAACTTTGCATAATTTATCCAGCTGCCTTTTTACTAACTATTTATTAGTAGGCATTAATGTGCGTATTTTACGTCTAACGGTATGCTTAGAAAGAAGGGTTCGTCACAGCGTTCGTGCTTTTTTTAAAGAAGAATAAGATAAAAAAGAAGAAGAAGCATAAAGGCATTTTAATTTTAATGAGGACCAGATTTTTAGAAAAGGCTTTTTTAACGTCTCACTCGAAAAAGTAAGAGCACAATTCACCTCTAAGAACTTTACTTGAATTTCCTTCTTTTTCGGTAGGCAGTGGTTGGCGGCATACAGTGTGGCAAATGAACCGCATAAAGAAAAATCGGAAAGTATTTCAGGAAAGCAGACTGCTTCTTGCTTGAAAGTGAGAAAAGTGCCACAAAGAAGAGGAGAAGGTGAAGAAAAGTTCCGTTACTGTAGCCATAATTAAGAGCAAAGAAACTGGGAGCGTATACGGAACATTATGCAATCTTTCTCCGCTTTTTCCTTAACTGATGGGTCAATCTTCCTGAATTAACATGCTGCTTTAGTGTTACAATTTTTCATCTCAGGTCTGAGTTCAAAACGACCAGTCAGTCATTCCTTGATGGCCTGGCAAGCCGTGAAGCTCTACTCCTATCTGCCGTCCTGCGTTCCCCACAATCTACGACTGTGCCAGTGACTTCGGTGAGCCAACGAGACGTGTATTATGTTTGCTTATTCACAAAGAATTTCCTCAGTGTTAGTTAAAGCAGTCTGCTGACTTCGTCAACGCGCTCGGGCAGTTTACATTCATCCACAAAGTTCTTCGGGCTATGAAACAATCATTACCGGTCTCTCTTGCAATCTTCTTGATAATTTTGTTCCTGTCCAAAACCAGTGCATCCCATATTACCTTGCTCAATCACAAACTAAGAGCGTCGTCACCTCAAAGAGCTCAGATAACCACAACCCTTGTAAATCCACATGTTAATTTCCACAACGTTAATTTCTTGAGAACGTTCACCTCCGACTCTTGCCTTTTTCTTGAATGACAAAATTCAACCGGTTCTGTACGGTTTCTAAATATATGAACCCTTAGCTCATCAGCCCGGTCCGTCCAATGCGCTCTCAATGTATATATGTGCTCCAATACTAATAGAAAGTATTTACGTTGCATTAGTGACCACGAACCAAGTCGGTTGAACACAGGGAATATGCTCCTGCGCTAAATTGTGAAGGGTAAAGGATTTTTAAACGTTAGAGTTAACGTTTGGACACTGGAATATATACCACCCTGGAAGTGACTGCAAGACCATATGCATTACTAGTGGGGTATGTAATCCCGTATCCCAGCACTCATTCATACAGTCAAGTCTGATCAAGCTATGGACTGCTGCCTTCTTTGCTTCACGGCACGTCTTCGCTCGAAGTCATAATGATATCCAGAAAAAGATTGCGTGACGGTGATCGGAATGTAGAAGGCATGTAAATTCAGACACTGAGTAGCCATATGACAGTAGAAACATAGGCCCATTGGTGCACGAGGACTGAAAAAATATTTGATGTGTGCGTCTTTTCCATTTAGCAGCCTGAACTTTTCCTCTGGGAATTTTTATCCGATTTGTGAGAAAGGTTTTGAACAAATACGATTTGAAGGCAGACAAACAGTTTATGTCGGCAAGATCGAAGGGAAACCGCAGGTCAGCCCGCTTGCATTGGGATGTTTGACTGTATCAATGGATCCACGTTATTTGGGTCGATGATTCACGGTTTTGGCGGTTTCTGCATCGTGATTTCCATGTTGCAATTTAGCCCCAATAGATATGTTCGATGGCAGTGGGCACTTGGGACTGTTAACTTTCGTTTTGCGTATCTGCTCTAATTTCCCTCCAACGTAGTCTGGGCTGTGTATCTAATTAAATAAAATAGGCCTCTTAATTTAAAATTTTAAATTTAATGGTGCGTTTTCCTCCGCATGCCCACAGACGGTGGTATATGTTTCCAGTAAAAGGAGTTCAAATGGTAGCCAAGCCTTTTCTGGAGCAGGTCTTGTTGCCTCATGTCAACCTAATCCAGCGGAAATCCCCATACCTGTCGACGGTACTCTTTAAACAGTGGGGCACTTACCCACCCCAATGTCTCATAGCTGGGGTGCTCGAAAAATCTATTGCTAGCTAACCAACTGCCTTGCCGAAGGAAATTCGATCACCCGACTTCGGGTATGGGAGCCCTAGGAACTGTTTAGTCCCTTCTTCATTCAGGATATGACTTGAAATTCCAAAAACCCGAATCCTTAGGTTAGGGAGTCTGTGAGAAGATCTCGGCATCCTTCATCAGGACCACCTGCTTCTGCCCAAGAATTCGGAGCCATGATCGAGTTCAAACGCAGATACCTAGATTAGTGTGGGTTCTCTACGTGAATCTCCAGTTTTTGGTAATAAAATATCTTTCTATTTTCTGTCTACTCCTCTTAGTGCCCGAATACCATGATGCCAGCTTTTAGGCCATATACGATGATATCGCATGCGGTACATGTTGAGGGTCGGCAAGGTATTGGAAGTCCGGTCGACCATTCATTCCTCACGCCCCGCCCTAAACTTTCGGGCCAATATCCCGTAATTATTTCTGTTTGGCTGCCTTTTGGCAATCCCAGAATAGGTGAAACGGCTAATTAAAGGTCACTGGTGCTTTTCGTCTGTTTTGGGAGAAACTTTTCTGGCTGATGTTAGTTTGGATTTTAGGATGAACCCTACTGCATCTAAGTCATTTCTTATGGTTTTATTATAGTCTCACGCTACGAAACTTTGTGCTATTGTCGATGGGGGACCGAATGATCTTGTTTTCGAGGACTCGGAGGAAAAGGAGAAAGAGGACGGCGACGTGCACGAAAAGACACTAACAGTTTTCTGAATTTCATGCGCCGGTCTACCTCTTGTATAGTGCCCATTTACCATGTTTTAACGGATTTTTATATATGTTCTTATTTGTTTAATTTTGTATTGCTGTTTTTCAAGAAGTTGGATTGCTCACCTTTCGTTTGTAATTTGGAGAACTGAGACCTCGAAGAATGTTATACCTACGTGCCAGAGTCCATAATATGTTTGAGAGAAGATAGGTCTTGCAGTTTTTTTGCCACAGTAACCATCTTTTTATTCGGAAATAAAGTAATTGTTTGACTGTTTGTCTTTTTTGTTAGAGTGGCGCCGGATCCTTCGAAAATGTGATCTTAAGTCAAATGGGAAGCCTTGCTTGTTTTAACCTCAAAATTCCATCCGATTATGGTGCAAATAATTCGAGTCTTCAATACCATCCAATCATTACGGATTTTTATACTATTTCATCCTCTGTTTTGAAATCTGAATGCTAGATTTCCTCCTGAAGGATCAAGTTGGCAAACTTGTTCTCAGTAAGTCATCAGTAGGCAGTGCAAATTTTGTGCAAATGTTGTCCGTGGACAGGGTCTATAAGCTTCCCCGGGAGATTAGTCACGCTCCCCGTGGAATATGAGTAGTATCTGTAGGTTAACCGTGCGAGTGTTCATGGCCGTCATTGGGGGCACGACGGTTGCGTGAAATCATCACATGGAGTCGGCGTTGGACATGAAAGATGGTGTGCTTGCATCAATGCCTTTCGACTATAACGCACTATTCGATAGGTGAATAGCTACGGCTTTGTATCTTGCTAGAAATCGTTATTTTAGGCCTTAAGAGTAATTTATTGTTGTCCGGTAGACAACCCGAAAGATTTCTGAGGCGTCGATTTGATGATTTCTATCGATTGAATGGGCGCGAATAGAACTGAGTTATCGGTCTTTTTCATCTGTATCTTTTCAGACGACGACTCAGTCATTGTTGCCGACCGTGTGTGCCGCAGCGGGGTGGGCGTACGGATGGGGACTTACGCGTAAAGGTCCTTACAGTGGTATGTTGAACTCGGTCTTCTCTCGCCTATCTGAATCCGATTATAAGACACAGCCGAGAAGACCGCAGGTTGGATCGGACGTAGTCACTGGCAAAACTAGCAACCCATCATTGCATTGCGCACGTCGGGTCTGCGAGAAAGAAGTGGCTCGGGGAGGGGTTAAGGACACCAAATTGCAGCTTTGCGATTAGCACCCGGAACCAGCGTTGGCCACGAAAGATGGAGCCTTCACACCAACGCCTTTCGATAGCAAAGCGCACGATTCGCTCATCGGACAGTCGCTGCCTTGGCATAGACCTTTAGAGACATTTGCTTTTGTCCGGTAGACCACACAAAAACGTTTTTGGCGTCAAATTGTCTATTGTTATTGATAAGATATGCGAGAATAGAACTCCAGATCGATTATTTTCATCTCCATCTAGTCAAGTGGTGGTTCAATCCTGGTTATCAACGCTGTCGACGGTTTGCGCCACAGCAGGGTTGATTTGTACGCGCATTATTTTACAGCAGTAGTAGACTGGGTAGCATCTGCCACGTTCTCTCTCGCCCATCTGGACCCGTCGTCAACACAGAGTCAGGCTGACCGCAGGTCGGATAGGGCACAGCCCGTCTGCGCGTGCCGCACGCATGATCTGCACACGGTGCACCAGATTTTCACAATGAGAAAGGGGTATTTCGGATCTGAATTCAGTGGGATTGCTGTCGACGCCACACAAGGACGGAACCATTACAGCCTGACTGACCGTTCTTAGAGGAGCACCAAGTTATCCCGTAAATAGGCAACCCTCCAAGCCACGGCTTTCATTTAACTGTGATAAATTCAAGTAGGTAATTTTTGTTATGATGAAAAAGATGTACTGAATGCCGTCAACATAAATATCGTCCCTTACCGAGGTACCAATCCTCCAAGCTAATCAGTCAACTGAAGATACGCGGATTGGCTAACAGAGCTAGGCACAACGCATCATCTTTTCACAAAAAGGGTGCCGGTCACTCCCATCTTGCATGCGTTAGAATGGCATGGAGCCAATTAAAGAGGTAGCCGAAGAACAAGTTTTCTACTAACATGAGAGTTTTCAGTGCCATAATTGAGGGATGATGTGGGGTGGGTTCGTGAGCGGTGTCTGCACTGGTGAAATGCGCAGCGATTTACCACAGATTATCAAGGAGGTGCGTACGGATGAGTGGGCCAATGCGGTGACAGAATGTGCGCGGGCATCATGGCAAGTGTATGTTAGTGCTACCGGCACTGGTTCGCCAGTATCACTACTATGAATGTGCAAGTGGCCGATCATTACTTCAAAGACGAACCCTTGCGTGGCATTTGGATTGCCGAACGTACGTATTGCCAATACTTCGCCGGAGTAACACGTATCGCACTAGCGCCATCTATTTGACTGTTGCCGGCACCACTGACTGCAGGCGAATGTGGACATAGGTTTATGTTTCATCCCTTTCCTACACTCCATTCGTGACAACATTGGATAGCATGTAAGCGAAAGTGCAACGGGTGTTGATTCTTTCTATACCAAAGACACATACATGACCTCATAAATTAATATTACGGGCCCTTCCGCATTGTACAGTTACACTGGCTCTCCGGAGTGATATTTTGAAGTCTGATGCAACGGTGATAAAACTGCTGACGGCAGCTCACTCAGATATAGAAACTGACAAGAGATCCATTGTTAATGCTACCATACTGCAGAACATCAGACCCGACGCTACTGGCATTTCCAACAGTGCTGTCACCGCAGCTTTGCATCAGCATGTACCTGACGAAATGCAGTCGTCAGTCTTTATTTCACAAAAGCCTCAACGAACTGAGATCCTCACGAAGTTACAGCCATCTATCTGGCTAGTCGTGATTTGCACCATATTTTGGACCGTAGCGATTGCTTGGATAACACCTCAAACCTAGACTGGGCAGATATTTGCTAGAAAAATTACGCCAACGACATCATATTTCTCTGGTTACTACTGACATCTGATATGCCCAAGTCATTGAATATGCGTTATTTCCACTGAACATCAACACTCTGACCTCAAACTTTCTTACTGAGACGCCACCAGAGCCCCAACTAGAGGGTAATTACATTGCCAATCTACATACCTTTACCAATTCGCAGCTTCGAAATGCTCCACAGGTATTCTGAGCTATGCTATTTCACTCCCTTACTTAAGGTCCCATGTATGATCACTCTCAGTCCCCCGCAAAATCCTGGGATATGGAATTTGATGGCGACTGGTTTCGTTTGGCCCAATTCTAATTCTGGCATTGCCACATGAACTAAACAGTGTCTATCGCACCAGAAAAGAGAATCCATTGCTCATCTTTCTTCGAAGCAAGCAGCATTGCCGTTCCGGATTTTTGGTCCTACCTACCCTACCTGGGTTTGGGTCGGCCAGTTACCCAATTTACGTGGACGCACACACAGACATCCGGGCAGCTGTTGATCGTTTCACACGATGTTTGATTTGCGTCTCTCTTTCAGACATTTCAAACGAAATATCGTTAAAGCTGATCTGCATAAGTGGAAAGCAAACACTTTTCCACCAGTACCCATTACCACTGAACATGGTAATAAATTACAATCGACGTTTTCCCTGAGTTGCTAGGACTGCCTTGTTACACATACGCAATGTCAACGATGGTTTATATTTATCCCTGAAATTCCCGTAAATTTCACCTAGACTCGACGGGCTGAGGTTGTATGATGACCTCTATCATGCTGCATGTCAGAAGATCGATAAGTGAATTCTCTATATTTTTGTTACATCAACTGACTCGAGAAAAGTTTGTTGGAGTCAACAGGGTAAATTTGTGATGCCTCTAACAATCGTGTGTTCGATCATGTCAAGAGCACCAGTGTCACAACAGCTATGGGGGAGACCCTAGCCACTTCGACTTTCAAGCCTGGTCTCATGTGGGCGAATGTACTCAATCAGAAACGGATCATTTGCATTGGCTGCTGAAATGTGTGAACTCTCCTTGACTCTGGTACCTTAAGCATGACGGTGCACAGTCTTCCTCAGTACAGTGTGGATGTTCGCTTCCTGTCTGAAGTCCGAATCCCCGACTCAGATGTTCTAGTAATCATGCTCTCGGGGGCCAACTGCCATCTCGCGTGATTCTTCTCGTCGATATCATATGCCGAGCAGTCCCCTGGAACAGGCAAATCATAAATTTTCTCTGTGACAACCAGTCAATGGACCACTAACTAACGTATGTCAACGCAGAAATTTATTAACATCATCACCATCATTACCGTCTACGAGCTACCGAAAAACACCATAAAGGTACCATATATTCGCAAATTAAGTAATTAATTCGAAGACTCCCTCACCGTGATCGACCCAGTGCTGTCGGGGACTGGAAGGTTCGAGCTTGGCCAGACAGGTTTTTCCTACAAATATGATATTGGCCACCTTTGGCTTCACTCTGGATGCGAGATGGATAAAGGAGGAGCAGAACCGACTGATTGTCAATGAGACATGTTTCTAGCATCACAGCATCTAAAATGCCACATGGCTAGTTAGTTAAGGAGTTCAGGGCTTTGTGGCTGAGGTTTTGATAGCAGATCGAGGTGTGGTGCCAAAACTGGCAACGCCTATGGGTCGGACCACTGTCTCGTCTGAAAATTCATTTGTCCTCCAATAGCAGGAGGCCTCGTGCAAGGCACCTTGATGTTGCAATACTACGACATCTCAGTAAAGCCCTGTTGCTGTGCAGAGAAATTCGGTTTAATTTTACAACTCGAGTTGAGTAAATTTTTGTATCAGACGTTCGTTACTGAAGTCACCAGTCTAGCAGGCATTTTCCAAAATTATCGAATTTAACCGTCAACACATCGGAAGAACCCGGTGGATCTAAGTTTCAAATTTAATCATTCCTTCTGCCATCTGTAGAAAAAAATGATCTGGTCTGCCAGAGCTGACCGCAGAAATTATTGGGCTGGAAAATCGATCAAAAATTATTGAAACACGAAAATAATATACTATATTATTTTCAAATTTAATCGTAGATCCTCTGTTTTAACTAAATCTCCTTGAGAGTTATATGGGGGCTTTATTGCTGTCATTTATCCCAATTTTGAACGCCGGTATGAGCTTTTTGAAAAGCTTTACATCTTCGAGGACCAGCCCATCACCTCTCGCTGCCTCTTCATTGAGAGTACATCACTCGCTAGCCTTCACATCATCATGTGAGTTTCATTATTCTCATAAATATTTCGATTGACGGTAAAACTGATGTTCATAATTCTCTACAAGGATATGAAAAAAGGTTTCGATCTTAGAAACTGATACGTTTCTCTGCCACCAAAGACGCATTTAAAAATCGATTGCAGGCAATCAACGTCACCACCAAGGAAATGGGATTGCAAAAGCGAACCCATCTTCAAACGAATTTCAATCATGTTTCCGCTAAGCTATCCAGAGAGACGCAATCTTCAGTGTTGTTAGCCAGGGGACAAGGAAATACACACATCTCCAAAGTAACGCTCTATCCAGCTTATCAAAATTTAACCATTCCAGGTCTGCAAACGTACTAGGTGAACTTGAATCCATGTAGCTGACCACAGCCTTCTCTGAATACACGCAGACTTACACTTGAACAACTGTCAAAGTGGTCTGCTTCACCAAACGCTGTCACCTGAACAACAGGGCCTACTTCCTCCTCCTGAAATCGACATAAAAGGTCGCTATTGTATTCATTGTAAAGGCGGCAATAAATTCATTTTGAATATGATAGATGACGGTCAAAAATCGAACCAAATCTTTAGTGACCGAGGATGGCCATCTCGAGGTACCAACCGCTGCCGCCTGAACAACAGGATCCGCCCCCTCCCCCCTGAGATCAGGGTAAAAAATGTTATTGAAGTCCTCTATAAAGGTGAAAAATACTTCATTAGGAAGCCGACAGACTACGGTAAAATGGCAAACCAAATCTTCAGTGACCGAGGAGGGCATATATTGCTCGCTTCGACCCTTTGAGAAGACGATCCGAATCTGCCGGGAATAGGGTGAATCAGGTTTCTCGTTACCAAAATCACGCCATTGACAAATTTAGTCCGAAAGTGTGTCACAACAGCTCCAAGTGATCAGACTACGAGGCGGGCCCCCAGTAGCGAAGGGAGGAATTAGTCCGCATAGAAGGCTAAGTAGGAAATAGGCTAACTCCTACGTTTAATGAAAAGGCGGATACAGCACAACAACAGCAGAGCTAGCGAGCATGAGAAATTGTAGGCATTTCCGGATGGGATTCCCTGAACGAAAAATTATCCACACAGGAGCTGAAACTTATGCAACGGCGTATGCTATTTTACTCGTTTAATAGAAAATTAGAGCTTCTGATTTTATACCTGACGAAGGTTATCTGTGGATTCTGAGGAAATTGCTAATTATGAGTTTTTTATGACCGTGAAATGCATAACGCATTGTATCTATTCACTTATTAAAGCAGCTTACAAAGAATACATTATGTTCCGTATCCATTGCAAAATTGTATGAATACCGTGCGACACCTTCTTAACAGCGTTAAAAAATTATTATTCTCCTTAGACCGAATGTATAGAGGATTTAACAACAGGTCGGACTTGAGGTTTATAAGAAATTGAAGACGTTATTTACTTACTGAAAGACGCCTCCTTATAAGCGTGCGATTGGGAAAAGACGTGCTATGAAATTTACACTCAACAGAATATGTTCATGCATCCATTCTATTATATTATATATATATATATATATATATATATATATATGGCAAAGACATTATACCGTACTTCCGACATAGGTACTAGCTAAAAGCCCAGACACGTGTTTCGCCGATGTTTCTGCTGCTGCGTGACACAGCAACGAGGGGTTCGGCTCCTCAGTGGGTCCCCCAGGGTTCTCTATGCGGTTTCTGGTATATGGACTTCAGAGAATAATCGGGGAAATAATTTCTGAAATTATTAAATGCAGGACATGGAGTCAGGTGATTCGGACATGACTTTTTAGGGTCAGACCCGAAATTTAACTAAACATTTGGGTCGAAGACAATCAATCACTGTGGAATAACCACGTAATGCCTATTCTACAAACAAGAAGTACTAAAAGTAGTATGAATCTTATATGGCAAAGACAGTATACCATACTTCCGACATATATATATATATATATAAATATAAATATTGAAAAACAGGCATCCCAAGATATTCAATAGAAAAGACGAAATTCTTTGGGAAAAAATAGAAACTTTAATGAGTAAATTTTCGAGACTGGTCCCCCAGCTCTTCGTCAGACTACAGGCAGTGTACAGGAACAATTAATCAATTAACCGTGTTAAACAAAGGATTCTGAGATTGGGCAAATTCCGAACCAATAGGCTTTGAGTGTATTTCATCATCCCGTCGTGATTAGATGTTCGCGTTTGAATTTTTCTTTAAAGATTTTGTATGTGGCATCCAAATCGATATGCCGGTTGATGCATGCCTCATCTGAGTGCATTGCTTCCAGGAATTCACGGCCTTTTTCTGATTGGGCAGATGCCAACAATCCGTGTTTTTCTCCCATGCAAATTTATGTCCGGTTTCCAGTGTATGCATAGCCACTTGGGATAAAATGGTCTCGTCTTCTAACCGCCAACTGATGTTCGTGTAGGCGGGTTGAGACAGATTTCCCAGTTTGGCCACAATAAACGGCATTACAACTGGAACATGGAATTTTTGTAGACAACACCTTTTTATCAAGGTAGCTAACCCTGTCCTTAGGGTGTACAAGCTGTGAGCGTAAAGTAGATGTAGGGTGGTGTGCTACTTGTATCTGGTGTTTTTTTAAGCTGTCTTTCGACAAGCTCAGATACATTTTTTATGTATGGGAGAGTTCGCCAGGTCATTGTTTTGGGTGCCTGGGTGGCCGTGGTGTTTGAAATACCTTTCTCTTTGGATTCTTGTCGTTTTGAGACATCGATACACGAAGTCACGGGGGTATCCATTTTTAGAGAACAAGTTAAATAGGTATTTCATTTCTGCTCGATAACTTTCTTCATCAGAGCAGTGTGTTTTGGCTCGATTTAGAGACTGTAGACAGAACTCCTCTCACAGAGGAGTTCTGTCTGCAGCTCTAAATCGGCAAACCACTGCTCTGCAATGGGCCTACATTTAGTCGTGGTGGTATCGTTAATCTTGCAGAAACAGCAATAACATAGGAGCTAGAAACCAAATTCCATTGGGTGAGGTGAAATTGCTCAGCAGGTTTGTCTCGTAGTTCAAAGGCATCACTGTATTGGTACGGGTACTAATACTGGTGGTGGTGGTGGGGGTTGGTGTGGTGGGGGTGGTGGTGGGGGTGGTGGTGGTGGTGAAGGTGGAAGCTGGTGGTGGGGTAGTGGTGGTGAAGGTGGTAACAGCGGCAGAAGCAGCAGCAACAGTAGTAGAAGCAGTAGTAGTAGTAGTAGTAGTAGTAGTAGTAGTAGTAGTAGTAGTAGCACTAGTAGTAGTAGTAGTAATAGTAGTAGTAGTAGTAGTAGTAGTAGTAGTAGTAGTATTGGCAGTCTACACAACTTGACGCGGTACCAACTAAGGTGAAGCTCACCACAAATAAAATTTGCGTTTCTTCGCCGATCTAAAAGTTATTTTCGTCGTTTGGTTCCTTTTAGAGGAAGGGGTTGGTTTAAAATAAGATCCTTTTGAAAAATGCTGTTTCGACTCAGAAACTTGGAGCTCATTCACAAATTAGCAATCCTCTCCGTACATGGATATGTTCAGGAGTAAATCCGCGCATTATCTCAAACGAAATCCGAATATAATCCCCAAGTCCTGAGGAGAAGGAAGCATCGTCTCATTTCGGAATTTTGGTCTCGTCGTAGCTCCTATGGCAAAAATGCTGCAACACAAGACCATTTTAAACAACTCGGATGATTGACAAAGAGGCTTAATCGTCCATCCTTCTTCACTTCAGCATTCAGCCGCCCCTTTACCACTCCGCCTATAGTAATTCTTAACAGGATTGCTCAAGACATTCAGTGTTACAGTCATTACCTATGGCACTGAAAAATTTACAAGCCTGTTGGCCACAGAGGCAGGATTTTCAGTCTGACAGCACACAAGCTGCCTATTCCCGTATCGCCCCGTCTTTAAGAAATATGCCTCTCTCTCTCTCTCTCTCTCTCTCTCTCATATATATATATATATATATATATATATATATATATATATATATATATATGATAGTCTGGGGCTCACTGATCTGCGCTACGGAACATGCATGTTCTGTTGTGCCCCTGGAGTTTCAGAATAGAGCTCCTCGCAGGCGGGTCGCGAAAAGCGACGTGCAGTCATATGATGGAATGGAACTGAGAAAGATTCAGGGAGACTGAATGGCCATTTCTGGCTTATTAGCTGTCATCAGCCAGTCATACCCAATCCCAATGGCACACCTA